>PVIY010048893.1:0-17008 GCA_004026745.1 Myrmecophaga tridactyla
GTAAGGTCCATAAAACCGCCTCCAATTATAAGATTTATAAGATATCTCCCTACATTTTCCTCTAACTGTTTTATGGTCTTAGACCTAATGTTTAGATCTTTGATCCATTTTGAGTTAATTTTTGTATAGGGTGTGAGATACGGGTCCCCTTTCATTCTTTTGCATATGGATATCCAGTTCTCTAGGCACCATTTATTAAAGAATGTCCATAGATGAGAGGGTCTGTATCTGAGCACTGTATTCGATTCCATTGGTCAATATATCTATCTTTATGCCAGTACCATGCTGTTTTGACCACTGTGGCTTCATAATATGCCTTAAAGTCAGGCAGCGTGAGACCTCCAGCTTCGTTTTTTTTCCTCAAGATACTTTTAGCTATTCGGGGCACCCTGCCCTTCCAGATAAATTTGCTTATTGGTTTTTCTATTTCTGAAAAGTAAGTTGTTGGGATTTTGATTGGTATTGCGTTGAATCTGTAAATCAATTTAGGTAGAATTGACACCTTAACTATATTTAGTCTTCCAATCCATGAACATGGTATGCCCTTCCATCTATTTAGGTCTTCTATGATTTCTTTTAACAGTTTCTTGTAGTTTTCTTTGTATAGGTCTTTTGTCTCTTTAGTTAAATTTATTCCTAAGTATTTTATTCTTTTAGTTGCAGTTGTAAATGGAATTCGTTTCTTGATTTCCCCCCTCAGCTTGTTCATTACTAGTGTATAGAAACATTACAGATTTTTGAATGTTGATCTTGTAACCTGCCACTTTGCTGTACTCATTTATTAGCTCTAGTAGTTTTGCTGTGTATTTTTTGCTGTTTTCAACTTATAGTATCATATCATCTGCAGACAGTGAGAGTTTTTACTTCTTCCTTTCCAGTTTTGATGCTTTGTATTTCTTTTTCTTGTCTAATTGCTCTGGCTAGAACTTCCAACACAATGTTGAATAACAGTGGTGATAGTAGATATCCTTGTCTTGTTCCTGATCTTAGGGGGAAAGTTTTCAGTTTTTCCCCATTGAGGATGATGTTAGCTGTGGATTTTTCATATATTCCCTTTATCATGTTGAGGAAGTTCCCTTCTATTCCTATCCTTTGAAGTGTTTTCAACAGGAAAGGATGTTAAATTCTGTCAAATGCCTTTTCTGCATTACTGGAGATGATCATGTAGTTTTTTTCTACTTTGATTTGTTGGTATGGTGTATTAATTAATTGATTTTCTTATGTTGAACCATCCTTGCATACCTAGGATGAATCCTACTTGATCATGGTGTATAATTCTTTTAATATGCTGCTGAATTTGATTTGCAAGAATTTTGTTGAGGATTTTTCCATCTATGTTCATAAGAGAGATCAGTCTGTAGTTCTCTTTTTTTTTGTAATATCTTTGTCTGGCTTTGGTATGAGGATGATGTTGGCTTTGTAGAATGAGTTAGGTAGCTTTTCCTCCTCTTCAATTGTTTTGATGAGTTTGAGCAGGACTGGCACTAATTCTTTCTTGAATGTTTGGTAGAATTCACACGTGAAGCCATGTGGTCCTGGATTTTTCTTTTGGGGGAGCTTCTCAATGACTGATTCAATTTCTCTACTTGTGACTGGTTTGTTGAGGTCATCTATTTCTTCTGGAGTCAATGTTGGTTGTTCATGCCTTTCTAGGAAGTTGTCCATTTCATCTACATTGTTGAGTTTATTAGCATAAAGTTGTTCATAGTATCCTGTCATTAATTCCTTTATTTCTGTTGGGTCAGTGGTTATGTCTCCTCTTCCATTTCTGATTTTATTTATTGCATCCTCTCTCTTCTTCTTTTTGTCAACCTTGCTAAGGGTCCATCAATCTTATTTTCTCATAGAACCAACTTCTGGTTTTCGTGATTTTCTCAATTGTTTTCATTTATTTCTGCTGTAATCGTCATTATTTCTTTCCTTTTGCTTGCTTTGGGGTTAGTTTGCTGTTCTTTCTCTAGTTCTTCCAAGTGGACAGTTAATTCCTTGATTTTTGCTCTTTCTTCTTTTTTGATATAGGCATTTAGGGCAATAAATTTCCCTCTTAGCGCTGCCTTTGCTGCATCCCATAAGTTTTGATATGTTGTGTTTTCATTTTCATTTGCCTCAAGATATTTACTGATTTCTCTTGTAATTTCTTCCTTGACCCACTGGTTGTTTAAGAGTGTGTTGTTGAGTCTCCACATGTTTGTGAATTTTCTGGCACTCTGCCTATTATTGATTTGCAACTTCATTCCTTTATGATCTGAGAAAGTGTTTTGTATGATTTCAATCTTTTTAAATTTATTGAGACTTGCTTTGTGACCCAGCATATGGTCTATCCTTGAGAATGATCCATGAGCACTTGAGAAAAAGGTGTATCCCACTGTTGTGGGGTGTAATGTCCTATAAATGTCTGTTAAGTCTAGTACATTTATTGTATTATTCAAATTCTCTGTTTCTTCATTGATCCTCTGTCTAGATGTTCTGTTCATTGATGAGAGTGGGGAATTGAAGTCTCCAACTATTATGGTAGATGTGTCTATTTCTCTTTTCCATGTTTTCAGTGTTTGCCTCATGTATTTTGGAGCATTCTGGCATGGTGCATAAATATTTATGATTGTTATGTCTTCTTGTTGAATTGTTCCTTTTATTAATACATAGTGTCCGTCTTTGTCTCTTTTAGCTGTTTTACATTTGAAGTCTAATTTGTTGGATACTAGTAGAGCTCCTCCTGCTCTTTTATGATTGTTCCTTGCATAGAATATCTTTTCCCAACCTTTCACTTCCAACCTATGTTTATCCTTGGGCCTAAGATGCATTTCCTGTAGACAGCATATAATGGGTTCTATTTTTAAATTCATTCTGCCAGTCTATGTCTTTGTTTTTTTTTTTTTTTTTTTTTTTTTTTTTTGCATGGGTGGGCACCAGGAATCGAACCCTGGTTTCTGGCATGGCAGGTGAGAACTCTGCCTGCTAAGCCACTGTGGCCCGTCCCAAAATAGGTAAGGTATGGAAGCACCAGGGACCGAACCCAGGGCCTCATGCATGCAAAACGTGTGCTCTACCTCTGAGCTACACCCCCTCCAGTCTATGTCTTTTGATTGGGTAGTTTAATCCATTAACATTTAGCGTTATTATTGATTGGGCAGTACTTTCTTCTACCCTTTTGCCTTTTGGATTTTATATGTTATATCTAATTTTCCTTCTTTTTATCTTTATTCATAGTCTTCATTTCTACACCCTTCTCCACACCTCTTTCTCCTGTCTTTTCGTATCTCTCTCTAGTGCTCCCTTTAGTATTTCTTGCATAGCCAGTCTCTTGGTCACAAATTCTCTCAGTGATTATTTGTCTGAAAGTGTTTTAATTTCTCCCTCATTTTTGAAGGACAGTCTTGCTGGATATAGAATTCTTGAAGGTTTTTTTCTTTTAGTAATTTAAATATGTTATCCCACTGTCTTCTTGTCTCCATGGTTTCTGCTGAGAAATCTATGCATAATCTTATTGGGCTTCCCTTGTATGTGATGGATTGATTTTCTCTTGATGCTTTCAAGATTCTCTCTTTCTCTTTGATATCTGACATTCTGATTAGTAAATGTCTTGGAGTATGTCTATTTGGATCTAGTCTCTTTGGGGTATGCTGTACTTCTTGGATCTGTAATTTTAAGTCTCTCATAAGAGTTGGGAAATTTTCAGTGATAATTTCCTCCATTAGTTTTTCTCCTCCTTTTCACTTCTCTTCTCCTTCTGGGACACCCACAACATGTATATTAGTGTGCTTCATGTTGTCCTTCAGTTCCCTGAGTCCCTGCTCATATTTTTCCATTCTTTTCCCTATATTTTCTTTTGCTTGTCAGATTTCAGATGCTCTGGCCTCCAGTTCACTAATCCTATCTTCTGCCTCTTGAAATCTGACATTGTAGGTTTCCATTGGTTTTTTTCATCTCTTCTCCTGTACCTTTTATTCCCATAAGTTCTGTGATTTGTTTTTTCAGACTTTCAATTTCTTCTTTTTGTTCATTTGTTGACTTCTTTATATCCTCCCTCAATTCACTGATTTGATTTTTGATGAGATTTTCCATGTCTGTTTGAACATTTTGAATTAATTGTTTCAACTCCTGTATCTCATTTGAATTGTTGGTTTGTTCCTTTGATTGGGCCATATCTTCAATTTTCCTAGTATGATTCGTTATTTTTTGCTCTTGTCTAGGCATTTAATTACCTTAATTCGTTTATTATGGAGATTGTTTTCACTTTTTTTAACACTACTTTTTTTTTTAATTTTTTATTAATTAAAAAAAAATTACAAGAAACACAAACATTCCCAACACATACACTCAGCAATTCACAATATCATCACATAGTTGCATATTCATCATCATCATCATTTCCCAGAACATTAGCATCAATTCAGAAAAAGAAATAAAAAGACAACAGAAAAATATAACAAACAGAAAAAAAAATTTTACATGCCATACCCCTTATGGGTCCCTTTCATTGATCACTAGCATTTCAAACTAAATCTATTTTAACATTTGTTCCCCCTATTATTTATTTTTTATTCCATATGTTCCTCTCATCTGTTGACAAGGTAGATAAAAGGAGCATCAGACACAAGGTTTTCACAATCACGCAGTCACATTGTGAAAGCTATATCATTATACAATCATCATCAAGAAACATGGCTGCTGGAACACAGCTCTACATTTTCAGGCAGTTCCCTCCAGCCTCTCCACTACATCTTGGATAACATGTTTTCACTTTTTTTTTAACCTAGTATTTTCTTGCTGGATGACTTTGTTGTCTATCTGTTCTTTGACATTCAGTTCAGCTTATTCTGGACCTCTAGCTTAGGTTTTGTTTTAACAGATCAGAATTTTTCAGTTCTTGTTTTCCTATTTCTTGCCCTGCCTGTATGGTGCCTTTTTCCCTCCTTAGGAGGATCTACTTAAGTACTATAGACCCCAGCCAGATTTTTCCAGACCAAACTGGCCTATTGTCAGGAGGAAAGAGTCACCTATGTCAGTTTTCCCTGAGGGTGAGACCCAGCAGATTGAAAGGCTTTCCTATGAAACCTCTGGGCTCTCCATTTTTCCTATCCTGCCCAGTATGTGGCACTTGTCTGCCTGCAGGTCCCACCAGCATAAGATGATGCGATACCTTTAACTTCAGCAGACTCTCCTTGCTGTGGGCATGGTTGAGATAGAGAAGTTGTCGTCTGGTTTTAATTGCTTCACTTTTCCAGACCCTGGGGTCTGAAGTCCTTGAGGGAGGGATTCCACCTGAGCTGGGCCCCACCCCTCTCCTGGAGAAGGCACAGGCTCCAGACAAACACTCAAATTAGCTTAATTCTGCCTATGCCTGGGGCAGTGGAGCCCGAGAAGCCTTGCAGCTGTATCCAAAGAGCAGTCAAGCCGTAGAAACACAGCCACCAAAACGAAAGAGAAAAATCCTTTTCAGAGCAGGACCCCCATTCCTCAGGTTTGCCAATCAAGAGCTTAAGTTGGTACGTTGCTCTGTGTATCTCCAGGTCCTGTGTGCCCCCTCCTTTCCTTCAAGGCCCAGACCTTTTCAAATTCAAAAAAAAAACTCTTTTTTTTTTTCTTTCTTTTTTCCTTTTTCCATCAGCCCTGCCCTCTCTGCGCCAGGGCAAAAACCAGCAACTTCCAATTTTACTTGAGGTTCAGCTGAGCTGGGGGCCTATTTTTAGTGGTCAGAATTTGTTAATTAATTCCACAATTGGCCTTTGGTTGTGCTCAGCCCCTGCTGCTGGTAAAGTCTCTTTCCTTTCCCCTCTGGGAAGCAGCCCATAGAGGAGGGGCACCAGCCACCGCGGCTCTGGGAACTCACGGTTCTGGGGGGGGCTCGCAGCCGGTTCTGGGGGGGCTCGCAGCCAGTCCTGCTGGTCCAGACTGGGATATCCTGTGTGTCCAGTCGCTGTCCATAACTTCTTATAGTTGATGACTTTAGGGTAATACAAACAAAACCCCTTTGTATTTTGCTTTTCTCTGTCCTCTCTTGAGGTGCTTTACTGATGGGAATGATTTCTGTACATCCCCTTAGTACCAAGAGGTGCTATGCAAGGTAACCTATTACACCAGGTTACTTGCTTTGCTTTCCTATGATGTAATAATATAGTAAAAACTACTTTATCCAGCATAGTGAGAGAGTGGGGATGGATTATCTGTTAATGGAGAGTTAATTCCAGTTGGCCCATGTGCTATTGTTCCCTTGATTTCCTTTTTCCTCCCCCATTTTACCATCCTGAAGACAGCATAGTGTTAACCCCCTTGTGGTGTGATTTCTGTGGTGTGATTAGGTGATTTGGAGTGGTGGTCTAGTGCAGTCAAACCTTGCATTGGGTGTTCAGAAATTCCACATTGCTAAGTGCCAGGTAACACGCTAGCCTGTACAAGGGTCACTTATCACCCAGGTGAGCGAAGATCTCTCTTGCAATGAAATAATCTCTGATGCTTCATTCTGCAAAGAATCTTCATAATTGCAAATCGTGGTTTTAAAAATGAGGCAGTTGGGGTTTTTATAAGATTCCACAAGAGTTCCATGCACCATGTAACTGTCCAGAAACCTACAGCCTCCAGATGGGTCCCTGGTCCAGATAAGCCCTGAAACCTAGAGGGCCCAGCCTCTCCAGAACATCAGCTAGTTCCATCTCCTTAATCCATGTTAGTGACAGACCCTTCCAATATGTGCTTTGAAATTTACTGCTTTTTAGTGTATATATGTTATTTTTCACAAAAAAAAGGAAGGAAAGAAAGTAGATTGTGATGATAAAAAATATTTAAGCCTTCTATATTCTGGAGTAGCTAGAAGGAAAAATATGAGAGGATCATATGGTAGCCCATGACAAACTCTGGGATCTGTCCTGTAACTACTTGTTGAAGAGTGCTTTGAAAAGTATTGCTTTTTCATTTCTTTGCTTTGTATATATGTTATACTATGCAATAAGAAGGTTTTTTTAAAAAAATGGGCAGTCATCATATGGAAAAAGGATGAAATGTGACCCCTGCCATACACCATACCAAAAAATAAAAAAAAGAGGCAGTCAGGGGTGCCCCGGTGGTTCAGTGGTACAATGCCCGCCTTCCATGCCAGAGACCGGGGTTCGATTCCCGGAACAATCACTCCCCCCACCCCCAAAAAAACGAGGCAGTAAGATTTTTTTATTAGCTTCTTAAATATACATATTGTCTCTGGTAATCTGGCTAAAAATGCAGATTTGGTTATTAATATTAATTTGTAACTGGTAATTTCCCACTTTCTCTAACCACTGTAAATTTTATGCTGTCGCTACAGTGCTTACCCAGCACTGCCTATTGAAGACAGTCTCTCATAAACACCAGAAAAGAGACCGCCATTGTCCTGTGTACAATATTCATATGTGGACAAAGAAGGGAATTTACTCTTTCTTCCATTGGAACATTGCAAATTTGTTGTTTTGGGATCCACTTTCACCTAATATTCAATTCGTTCTTCTGGTGGCTCATCCTATTTTTGTTTCTCTTTGGTTCTATTTCTGTGATTTCTGTATTTCCGCTGATGTTTTGTGATAGTTAAATAAGATAAATTTAACCAATCATGATTTATTTCCTAGAGTATTTGAATAATGTATGTATGGCATATACCCAAATCTTAAAATTAAATATGTAATCTGGGCACACAACTTAAAGTGAAATTATGTCAAGACGTAGGAAAGCTGCATTACTAATGTCTATTTTTGAAGGCAGGAAATAGTTTGTTGAAAAATATTCAAATTGGAATGGAAGTATTCCATTAAATTACCTTTTAATTTCCGACAATTGGTTCATGTTAATTTCTTATCTATTGGATTTTTAAATGGCAGTTACCTTTATTTATTGGTATCTACTCTCGTGGAAATGTTTTAAACAGTTATAGCTTTTGCTATACCAACTCTCACCCACCTAACTTTTTGAGCTGATTATTACTTGTTGGGGGATGTTTGGGCTTCATCTGAGTTTAGAAGTAATGTCAAAAAAATGTTTAGCATATCCTCTTAAGAAAATAAAAGGTGTCTAAATGTCTTATTACAATGGTAATTCAAGTAAATTAGAAGCATTTAACTGCAGTCTTGAATTATAAAGTTGGGATGTATATATCAGGATCTCAACTTGATGTAAGGTAAATGGCAAATTTTTCTTTAATAACTGGTTCAATCCGTAATTCCATAACAAATTTAGCTGCACTTAATTATTTACTTTATATTTTGCATTCAACAGTGCTACGATTAGGAAATACCTGATAATTGCTATAAAACTTTATTTTTTTTATTAATTAGAAAAAATAAGTTTCTAGGTCTCTGAATGCTGAATTTTTTTGTCTTACCCATCCATGGCAGCTAAAAATAAAAAAAGAAGAAGAACAAAAATCACTCAAAATATTCAGGTCTACATATTAGCTTCCTCTCAAAGGGAACTGCCATACCTCACAGTTCACAGTCTTCTGTATAGATGAGTAACTTACTGACATGTAATTGCAACTTACTATGCAGCAAAAATGATTCAAGAATAAAAATAACCTATAGTGTCTATTTACCTTCGTATAGTCAATTACTTAATTTACTCTTTTAACAAACATTTGTACTTAGATAAAATGCTGACGTGTGGGGTGCATGGGTAGTTTAGTGGTAGAGTACTTGCCTTCCATACGGGAGAACCGGGTTCGATTCCCAGACCATGCACCTAAAAAATTATAATAATTTTAAAAATGCTTATGTGTGTATAGGAATTCACAGTGCAAGATGCTGCTAGCCCAGGCACAAAGTATTACAATTATTTTGTGAAGATTGTTGGTTGTATTAAACTATTGTACCATTTTACCTCAAAACAAAATAAAACAAAACACGTCGAAGTTCCTTTTTACAAATGGGGTCACAGCCATAGAACTGTGATTTATGACTGGAATGTGTCTTTATGGGGCCTGGGAATAAATTCTGTCTTATGACTGAGGGAATGGACAAACAGACGCATCAAAGTGTACACATTCAGAAACCAAAAATGAGGGAGCAATTAATTCTGCCTGGGGAAGTCAGAAAGGCTTCCCAGAAGAGGGGGCAAGTAAGTCAGTATTTGAAGATCGGGAGGACATTCCAGCCAGAGGAAGTGGCATTATCAAGGCACAGGCTAGGCTAGGAATAAGAACAAGATGTTGACACATTTATGGAGATTGTGTTTCCAGCTGATACTGCATGCTTTGCAGTGTTTAACCATTCAATCTTTCTCCAGCCAGGTGCTTATTATCCCCATAGCTCTGATGAGTGGACAGATGCCTGGTGTGTTAAGTGTGGTAGACAGTATGCAGGAGTGGGAAGAGCCCAGGGGATGCTGGGGCCTGGGAATAGCAGGGTTGCCCTGATCACTCCTGGCCTGCACTCCACCCAGGTGCAGACACTCCATGGAGACCTGTTGCAACATATGGAGAAGAACATGAAACTGGACAAACAGTTCATCAAAGTGAGTCTGGCCTCTCCGCCTTGGTCCCCTGCTTGCCACAGACGGGCCCACTGAGGCCAGCGCTGGACATTGACCAGTCGCAAGTTCTACACATGCCCAGCTGAGCCCCCCTGGCCCATGTCCAATGCTCTGACCTCTGGGTCAGGTGTCTTGGGTTCTTTGACATGGGGCTCTCCCTCCTTTCTCCACCCCACCCCAGGACAGCCGCCAGCACTATGAGATGGAGTACCGCCACCGAGCCGCCAACCTGGAGAAGGGCATGTCCGAGCTGTGGCGCATGGAGCGCAAGAGGGACAAGAATGCGCGGGAGATGAAGGTGCAGGGGCTGAGGGCAGATGGGCGGGCTGCAGGGTGAGCCTGGGTCCTGTGTGTGTCGGGGGTGGTGCCAGAACACCCCGCATTGGGTTCCCTCATCAAGTACCAGCCCAAGTCTAGGGCATGGTGGAGCACAGCCGAAGAGGCCAGCCGACATCGCCCTCAGTGCCCCCTTCTTGGCCCTGTGACTTCCTGGCCTTCCCCAGCTCCCCAGGCCTCCCCTCCAATCCCAGCACCCCTTTTCCCTCCCTGTTCCCCATTCTTCTGCCTTGCCTCAAAACTTGAGTCCATGGGTCATGAAGCGCATGAACGAAGTAGCATATGTGTGGCTAGCAGCCCTCCAACCCCCTTCCCTTCTGCAGGGGCATCCTGCCTCCCTGCCAACGCCAGCCCCTCACCCCCAGCTCAGGGCCCTGTCCCAGCCTCTATCCCTGAGCCCCAGCTCCATGGGTTAAGCCCCTCTCTCCTTACCTGTCTCCTCTTCCAGCTCATGTCTTCCCGCTTGGACATTTTCCCTCCCAGGTGGGGCGTTATTTATCCACTTAGTCATGTTTTCACTAAACAAGTTTCTTTGCTGGGCCCTGGGTGCTAGGGGCTGAGTGGCTGGCCATGCCCGTGAGAAGCGCTCGGCCCGGAGGGTGGCAGAGCCCAGGCCCCCGTGCGGGCCCGCGAGCGAGAACGGCCTGGGTGCCGAGGAGGCCTCTGGGAGGAGGCGGCGGGGTGAGACAGGAGGCTTTAGACCGCTGTCCCGGTGCACGATGGGACGGGGCCTCCACCACTGCCCCCAGCCCACGCCCCGCCCCGCAGGAGAGCGTGAACCGGCTGCACGCCCAGATGCAGACCTTCGTGTCCGAGAGCCAGCGGGCGGCCGAGCTGGAAGAGAAGCGGCGCTACCGCTTCCTGGCCGAGAAGCACCTGCTGCTTTCCAACACCTTCCTGCAGTTCTTTGGCCGGGTGAGCTGGGGCGCTGGGGGCGGAGGGCAGACCGCGGAGCCTGCTAGCCCTTCTTCGCCTCTCCGTGAGCATTCCTTCACTCCCCCCCACCCCTTCCTCTTCTCCTCTTTCCTTCCTCTCCGTAGAAACTTACTTATTTTCATTTTAAACTTCTCTCCATTCATTTCTTTGCTGATTTGTATCCCTATGTATTCATTCATTTATTCAAGATTTTGTTTATTCTTGCATTCCTTCACTAATTCCTGCATGTATTTATTCATTCACAGATGAATAAATACATTTTTTCCCTTTATTATTTTTTCTTTTTTATTGAGGCATAACTTAAGATGATAAAAGACACAAATCTTAACTGTACAGCTCAATGAATTTTACATATGTAAGCACCCATGAAACCACCAACCAGTCCAAGATATAGAATTTTTCCAGCATCCCCTCGCGTCTCCTTCCAGTTAGCAGCCCCTCTGCTCTCCCCCTTCCATTGTAAACAGTTATATTTCAGCTGAATTTGTGCTGTCTCTTTCCACAGTATTTTTTTATTAAAAAAATTTTTGATACAACGTACAAGCACATACATTCTTTTTTTATTAATTTTTTCTTTTTTAAAAAATACCAAAAAACACCAAACAAAAGCAAACATTTGTAATTTTTGATCATTCCATTCTACATATATAATCAGTAATTCACAATATCATCATATAGTTGCATATTCATCATCATGATCATTTCTTGGAACATTTGCATCAAGCACATACATTCTTAACATACAAACATTCCATACATGGTTTATGTTTTCATTGTGATCAAAATAGTCATTCTTTTATTCAGTTTCTGGACTTGCTTTCACATTAAAAACTGCATTATCCAACCCAAAGTGATAAAATATTTTACCTTATCCTCCAGTCGTCATCTTTGATCCAAATTTTCTAAATGATTGGTTAGTTGTCCTAACATCATTTCTTAAAGCTTCCCTATGTCCTTCACTGAAGAATAAATTCATTTTTGCATGCATATGCTCACCATTCACAAATGCATTAGTCTGTAGGCATAGTCAGTTATTGTCTACTAACTTTATCATATTGTTTAAGCCCTGTATTCTGTTGCTCTGTTCTGTGTGCTGGGTCAGTCATACTCTCTCATTCCTCCGTGGATTGATTTAGTTGCCATGTTGTTTAATGCATTTGGGTTTAGGACTATTATACCTTCCTGTAAAATGCCGTTTATGTACTTAACGTCTCTCTTAATCCAATCCAATGCTTTTAATTCCACTTTGTCAAATGTTAATATCACCCTTCCTGCTTTCTCTTCAAGTGTGTTTTCTGTTACTGACGCAAGAAGGCTTTCTCAATCCCATGATTTTTTATCAGTCTGGCAGTTTTTCTAACAGAGGAATTCAATCCATTCCCATTTAACAAAACAACTGATATATTTGATTTTATTCTTCCCAGATAACTTGAGTTAACTATTTATTTTTGTTGTGTCCCCTACCACCTCCCCACTTCTTGTTCTTGTCAGTTTGGGTGAACGAATACTATACATTCCCCCTTTTCCTATATTGATTTGGAAATTTTACTTTCCTTTTCCTCTCTTCTCATAATGACCTCACTTTGTGGTCCTAATAATCACATACGTATTTGTCTGTTGTCTTTTCCAAAATATGCCAAGTCCACCCACCCTCCGATTCCTCTCCGTTCGTTGCTGTCCTGCAAGATGAGACCTTGAAAAGCCCATCCCCTCTCCCTGCTGCTCAGAGATGAGGCCTTTGGAAGCTTCTACACCTTTCCTCATCCTCCACCTCTAGGTTTTGCAAAGATAGTTCTCTCACCTTGTCTATTTCATTGTATTCTTGTTCTGGTTTGTTGTTTTTGTTTTGTTTTGTTTTGTTTTTGAGATATTTCTCCCTCTTGACCTGTCAGGCCATGGATTCTATTTTCACAGGACTGTCCTCTCGTTTAGTTCATTTGTTCAATGTTTGAAACTTAAACTGGTGCTTTTGCTGGTGGAAAAGTTCTTTGTTATGTACCAAGGGCTCTTTCAAGCCCTCTTTAAGCTTGTCACATCCTTCTCCCAGCTGCCAGGGCTGGTGTCCTTCTCCCAGCTGCCAGGGCTGGACTGCTGGCTGCTTCTTCCTGGCTGCTGGGTCCTCTCAGGTACCTTGTTTCTTTCCTCCCTTTGCCTCTTCATGGTCCTGTTCTCTCTCTCTCTGGGTTGAGTTGAGCTGTGAGGGACAAATGAACAAATAAACAAGGCATAAGAAGGAGCCCAGGAAGAAACTGGTTCCCCAGCCCTGCCCCATCCCCTCCAAAGATGGAAACTAGCACTGCTGTTCAGGAGACCTGTCCATGCAGCAGACTGCTCCCAACAGCCGCGCTCCTCCTGCCTCCCCTGCCTCAGGGTTCTCACCCCTGCCAGGCCCCTCCCTGAGTCTCTTGGCTGAGCCCAGGAACCCTCAGGTGCTGAGCCAAGGTGGACCCAATGACTGATCAGGGGCTCCGGCTGACGAGCAGCCACCCCCACCCCAGCCCCAGAGCTCAGCCGCCTCATCCCCTCCTCTCCCCACCAAATGAGCCTCCAGGGAGGAATATTTGTAACGCGTTATTAAGATAAAATGCACATGCCATACAATTCACCCACTTAAGGTATATAGTTCAGTGGGTTTTAGAGTATTCAGAGTTGTGCAACCATCACCACCATAAATTTAGAAAGAAACTCAGTACCCCTTAGCCATCCTCCTCCAATCGCCCCATGTCCCCTACCTCTGACAACCACTAATCTACTTTCTTTTCCTATAGATTTGCCTATTCTGGACATTTCCTATCAATGGAATCATGCAATATGTGGTCCTTTGTGACACCTTCTTTTCCTTAGCAGAGTGTCTTCAAGATTCATCCATCTTGTGGCATGTAGCAGAACTTCTTCCTCTTTGCTGCCAAATAGCATCCGTTGTATGGAAAGAGCACATTTTGGTTATCTGTTCATCAGTTGAGGGTTATCAGGGGTGTTCCGACTTTCCGGCTATTATGAATAATGCTCTATGAACGTGTCTGTACAAGTTTCTGTGTGGATATATATTTTTTATTTCTCTTGGGTATATACCTAGGAGTGGAACTGCTGGATCACTCTATGTTCAACTGTTTGAGGAACTGCTAAACTGTTGTCCAAAGCCACCGCACCATTTCCATTCCCACAAGTAGTGTCTGCAGGTTCCAATTTCTCCACATCTTCTGCTTTTCTCGTTATAGCTATCCTGGAAGGTATAAAGTGGTTTCTCACTGTGATTTTGATTTACATTTCCCTGATGATTAATGTTGAGCTTCTTTTCACGTACTTATTGGCCATTTATAAATATTCTTTCAAAGAAAACTCCTTTTTGTCTATGTTCTGAACAGACAACCTCCAATAGTTAGTGAGGTTGTCATTTTTTCTTGTTTCAGACTCATTCAGTTTCCTCTACTCTGAATTGTCAGTGCCATCCCCATTTTTCATATTGATTTGTAGGATCTCTTTATATGGTACTAAAATTAGCCCATTCTCAGTGATGAGTTGCAGATAATTCCACCAATTTGTCATTTACCTTTTGACTTTGCCTGTGGTAGGTTTTGCCACGTTAAAAAAAATCATTTTGATTTAATCAAATAGATCCATTTTTTTTCTTTTATAGCTTATGGGCTTTGTGTCATACTTAGAAAGGCCTTTCCCGCTCCATAAATATTTTAAAATTTTTCCCAGGGTCTCCTCTGGTTTTGAAACCCTGTACAGTGTTTCTTCCCCATCACTGGTGAAACGTCCTGGGGAAAGGGCCGAGGGACGTAAGTGACAGCATGGCCACAGGCCCTGTCCTGGCTGGGATGTCGGGCTGCGGTCATTCCCCCAGAATTCCTCCGTGTCCTGGCAGCGGCTCACCACTGAATGTTCCCAAATTGGACAAAGTCCTTCTTAAAATGTGATCTGCAGAACCTCCCGACCTCATTGCTTACTGCCTGTGAGACAGGGCAGAGGCCTTTGGTTTCGTCATTGTGCTGTTTTGCTCATTCGTCACTGCAAGGAAACAGAGGGGGTGTCTGCCTAGTGACCACCTGGCTGAGAGGCTCCAGGCCTTTCTATCCTTGGTACCTGTCTTGATTTGCCAGGGCTGCTGTAACAAATACAGGAATTTATTTTCTCACAGTTGGAGGCTAGGAGACCAAATCAAGGCGTCAGCAGGAATCAGGCTTTCTGTGCAGTCTGCGGCATTCTGACGGGAGCCTGCTTGCCATCTGTAACTCGAGTTCTGTGTCCTCCTGTCTCTTATTATATCCAAAGTTCCCTGCTTATAAGGATTAATGCCCAGGCTGATTCTGTTTATTCTCACCTTATCTAATACCATCTTCAAAGATCCTGTTTACAAATAGATTCACGTCCACAGGACCAGGGTTTAGGAGTTTAACATGTCTTTATGCAGGACATGATTCAATCCTTAAGACTTCCTGAGATCTCTAGGATGCTTTTAGCACCTGGGCCAGATTGAAGGAAGAAAGCACTGGAAGGTGCAATCACAGGAGGCTTCTTCAAAGACAAATTAGTACAGGCAACTCTGCTGCTTCCTGAATGTGGTGTCTTGAGCCAGTCATTTAACCTCTCTGACCTTCATGTCCTTTTCAGTAAAGCGCAGATAATAATAATACCTACCTCCCGGGGCTGTTGTGAGAATCAGATAGGAAAATTCAGGTAAAGCCTTCAACACAGGACCTGACTCAGAGGCAACTTATTATTCCTAATGTGACTTGTGCTAGGCCTTAGTGAAGGAAGTTTGGATGGAGACGGAAGAAGCCTTTGTAGCTGGAGAACATAGTAGGCCCAATATGTAAAGTCCCCCCACCCACCCCAAGATGGTGTGAACTTGTGTGTGTGTGTGTGTGGGGGGGATACTAGAAAAGAGATGCTTATGTAGACTATAAAACTGTTCTCCTTTAGAAAACTAACTGAAATTAGAAACTCAAGCAGAAAAGGCATTTATTACTTTAGATATTGGGAAGGTCAAGGATTTCAGGTGTTGCTGGATCCAGGAGCACAAAAGACATTATAGAATTTACTTAGCTTTAGTTTCCTGTGTTGGCTTCACTCTACCTATTTAGCAAACCCTGTGAGGGTGAAAGTGTACTTTTCAAGATAGTTCCAGGATAAATCCTGAGACTGTGTTTTTTGGTCAAGTTTTCAGATTAAGTGCTCTCTCTGAGCATCACTGGAACCAGGAAGATGGAGGGACCTGGATGGTCCGGCCTGAGTTCTACCCCTACCCCTGGGGCTGGGCAGTGAGGATAGCCCCAAAGCACGCAGGCTGTGAGAGGGGAGGGGTGCTTCTCCGAGGAAAACGGGGAGAAAAACCTTTGAGAAAAGGGCATGGTGGTCACTGAACGATTCCAAGGAGGCCTTTCAGCTGGAAAATCCGTTCCTTCCCAGCTTGCGGGGCCCTAGTTCCTAGGTTAGAGTGGCACTTAAGAGTCCCGAGGATTCTGGGAGCTGCCCGGATCCTCCTGAGCCCTATGCCCCCCGCCTGGCCAGGCCCGGGGGACGCTGCAGAACCGCGTGCTGCTGTGGAAGGAGCAGTCGGAGGCCAGCCGCGGCACGGCGCGCGCCCACTCCCCGGGCCTGCTGGGCCCCGCGCTGGGGCCGCCCTACCCCTCGGGCCGCCTGACGCCCACCCGCCTGGACATGGTGAGGCCCTGGGCGCCCCCGCCGCCCCCCGCACTCCCCGCGGGGCCCTGGGGCCTGAGGACCCCCGCCTGGAGCCTCCTGCCCCCCAGGGCCTCGTTCTACGCAGCGCCCCTTGGGCCGCCCTTCTACCCCGGCCCGGCCTCGGCGCCCCCGTGGTGGCCGGGCAGCAGGCCGGAGAACCCCTACGCCGACGCCTGGGACTGGGGCTGGGGGCTGGGCTAGGGCGCCGAGGCCCCGGCCCCTCCCCGCCCCACCCTCCCCTGCCCGTCTCCCCTCGCAGCCCCAGACGCCCCTGGGAGAGTTCAGCTCCCCCCGCAGCCTGCACGGCTCGGGGTCCTACGGCCCTGAGCCCGCCGAGGCGAGGCCCGTGTCCCAGCTGGAGCCTGACCGCCGGTCCCTGCCCAGGACGCCGTCTGCCTGTGAGTGCCCCCGCGGGCCGGGCGTGCAGAGGGAGGGCCTGAGCACCAGGCTGGGAACCCGGGGGGCGGGAAAAGGAACCGGGGTTGTGCTGCAGCAGGAGGGAGCAAGGGCAGACACGAGGGGGGACTTCCCACCTACGTGCCGTGTCCTCCCCAATCCC
>PVIY010048894.1:0-17038 GCA_004026745.1 Myrmecophaga tridactyla
TGTTGGAAAAGTGGTACTGATAGACTTGCTCAGTGCAGGATTGCCACATGCCTTCAATTTGTAAGAAATGCAATATCTGCAAAACACAATAAAGCAAAGCTCAATAAAATGAGGTCTGGTTGTATATGCTTGTCTTACTAAAAGCAGTTAGATTAATAACACAAATTTCCTAGACTGGACTGTATTTTCCCATAAGTAATAAATCCAAAAATTCATATAGCTGAAAGCCTTTTAAATTGCATTTGAGTGCTTTCATGTAATACTTTACTGTAATTGGAGCCTTTCTTCTACAGGTGGGCATGGAATATGAGTTGAGAGGATAGAAATAATTCAGATTCCCTTCTGACACACTTTTCTAAATTCAGCTAACATATTTATTTTCATTGTTGGCATTCGTTCCTGGGGCAGCAATATTTAATAGATCCTTGATTGGTACCATTTAGTACTGGGGAAGCAGGTGTAAAACACATGTGTAAAGGAGATTATAGGTAATAGAACTTCAATTATTTTGATGTTTATCTTTGAGACTTCTAAACTGTGCCTTTATCTTGATTCTTAATTTAAAAAGTCACTATTGGAGAACTTGTTGAAACAGCAAAATATTGCTAAAACACTTATTTAAGGGCCATTGATGCAAATATTGCATTTCTTTATTGATTATTCAGTTTCTGCTCTGTATAGGATATTGCCGTTATCATGGTTCAAGGAACTGAGTAATTTTGCAGAGTACTAGTTCCAAACTTCCCATCCGACCAAGGTCAGCCTTCCAAGCATATTTGCTAGCATAGAACTCTTTCTGGTTTAGTTTTCTGAGATTCTAGTAGAAATTTGCTGTCTTCTCTGATTAATAAAAAGAAAGCAAAAAGCCTTTTAAGAAGTGGAAACTAATCTTTACAAATTCCTCTTCTTCTTCTTTTTTTTTTTTTTTTTGGCATGGGCAGGCTCTTATAATTCCTGCACGGCAGGCAGGAATTCTGCCACTGAGCCACCATTGCTTCTACAAGTTCCTTTTATACTAGCATGAAGTGCCAGTGAAAAGTCCTATAACTCGATAATCACATTGATTAGCATACCAACTTTTTTTTTTTATATTTATCCTGAGATATTTGGCAATTTTTCTGGACACCCACATTTGTAATTACCAGAGTCCTAGTATCTCTTTAAACATTCAGAAAATTTTGTAAGACTTACAAAAAGGGTACCTTATAAAATATAGTTACAAAAATAGATGATGTCTCAGTATATCTCTGAATTGCCTAGTACTTTAGATTTGATCTGGTTGAAGAAGACAGTGAATTACTCAAGTTTTGTATGAGAATCAAAATGTGAAAATAGGCTTATAGCCTTCAAATATGATTTGAATAGCTTAACTGGTTAAGAATACAGTAACAGCATTATATAATGCTTTGAATTTTTCATTTTGTTTTAGTTACTTTTAGCTTATTTTTGTACTTTTATTTTATATACAATAACTGAGAAAACTTGAAAATTGCGTTTTCTTCCCCATGCCTGAAAAATGATGAGATTTGGGAATCTGTTTTTCTTAAAGTCAGTATCCTGATAGTATATAGGACACATCTTGAGAAACATTGGTTCAGTCAGAAGTTTTTTCCTTCTGCCTATTATTTTTCGATATCCATGTATTTATTATACTAATTTATTTTCTTTATGGCCAAGAGTGTGGCAAATTATTCACACAACCAAAAATCTATGGGGTACACAAGTAGTTCAGTGGTAGAACGTTCGCCTTCCGTGAGGGAGACCCAGGTTCGATTCTCGGACCATGTACCCCCCTCAAAAAAAAAAAATCTATCAAATATGCACTTTAGTAGAAGGACTTCAAGGCAAGAAAGAAAGAGAAAGATTCCAATGTGATGCACTGGGATGTACAGAAGGCACATTTAAGGGAGGATGGAAGGTAGCCTTCTATTTTCCTGTTCAATTGTCTCTGTGAGAGTCTCTAATTCAACATATTTTGGTTCGGAACAGTGTGATTCAAAAATCTCTGTGCAGAACTAAGGATGAGTTATCATTACGTTCTTATTTTGAAGACATTTAATAGTCATTAGTGATATTTGTACAGGAAATAAAATTACGCATGCATTTTGAAGGGCTGTACATATACTCAAGATTACTTCATTTTCAAAGTCACATAATAATCTAAATGTAAATTATTTTATAGAGTAAAACGACAGGCTAAATGAGAAGAACCATCAACATTTAGCTTTCAGAGAGACAGTAGGTATGGATGATTTCTTTTGAACAAATGAATCAATTCAGGAAGGTACCTCAAACTCAGTGTTCAATGATTGTAAGGAAGGATGTTTTAAATTTGGAAATAAATGAGACACTCAGAATTTTATTCAGACCAAAACTATGCTGGAGGTAAACATTAAGATTAGAATGTCAATTATTATTGTCAGTTAATACTTTTTTAACATTTATTGAGTCCTGGCATTGTGTTGGTAATAGAACAGAATATGACCTTAAAAGCACTGCTTCGTTGAGAGTAGATATTTTCTTTTTATTTTGGGATAAAATAAGGATGCATATCAGGTGAACCATTTTAGGTAAAGTATAAAAATTTAACAATAAGACCTCTTTAAAAACAGAATATGATAAATCATCATTAAATGGAGGTTTTTGATGAAACTGGTATTGTTATTCACACAGATTTTTTCCTAAGTAGCAAATGGGACCTCAATTTCCCTATGACATTTTCATTACAATTTAGTTTCAGCAGTTTCATTTTGCATTTATAATTCCCTGACTGCATTAGTATTTATACAATATTGGGTTAAATAAAATCCTAGAGTGCTGCTCTTGCTCATTTGTTGTGTGTTTAGGGGAAGCTGTGCAGAGTTCAGCAGAATATGAAAATATACTATATTATACCCATTATGAACTCAGTTGCTAACCAGCAGATTATCCTGGGAAATAAAGTTCTTTTTCAGGCAATGTTTCCTTGTTTTCTTTTGCCAACTGAAAGTTCTTTCTTTTTTTTTATCATAATGGTATTTGTTTTGAAGAATTCTTCAATAGGAAAACTCTTTCATAAGTACTTCAGTTCCCCAGAAAAATATTTGTTAAAAATTGTTCATGCCCCAGCCTAGTTCCAAATTATTTTATTTCTGATCTTCTCATTTTTAGTTTTTAACTCCTTTAGCCTATCCTGAGTTGTGAATATTACCAGATACAATGTGTAATTTTGTCTCCTTAGTGACATTTCTCCAGGTGTTAAGTACTCTTAAGATGGATTCTTTCTTGCTTTATGTAAGGAAATATTGCTGACGTTTTTCCTTCTTAGAAGACTGACCAGGGTGGGCCACGGTGGCTCAGGAGACAGAGTTCTCACCTGTCATGCCAGAGACCTGGGTTTGATTCCTGGTGTCTGCCCATGCAGGAAAAAAAAAAAAAAAAGACTAACCAAAAGTTGTGCTTACGTCTGTAGGGAAGAATCTGTTCCAGGTTTCTCTCCTGTTTTCAGAAGTGGCTGGCAATCCTTGGCTTGTGTCATAACTTAATCTCTGCCCTCATCATCACCTGGCCATCTATTCTCTGTGTGTATCTGTATCTCCTCTTCTTATAAGGACACCAGTCATATAAGAACCCTATGACTCTACTTCCTATTCCAGGTGACTTCATTTTAACTTGCCTAATTCCATCTACACTGACCCTATTTCCAAATATGATCACATTCTGAGGTACTGGGAATTAGGATTTCAACATGTCTTCTTGGGAGACACAATTTAATCCATAACAGTTTCTAAGAAAAAAGTGAAAGTAGGTCAATCTCTTTGCTCATGTTGTTACTCCTAAGTAGAATTTGGGATTGTTTTTTACCATGCATTTTATCTATGTTGTCTGTTAAAGTATTTTATGTGTCTTTTCAATGAATAACATATACTAAATAATTATTTGAGTTGAGGATTTTTATGCACAAAATACCAATAACATTCTTAATTTGGCTAATATCTTCCTCTTCTTTATTTTTTATGTGTATCTGTGAGGTTTTACATAGACAGTCTTATGATGAACAAATTCGGTTAGAACCTTTTTCTCCCCTGTGAATCACTGGTTCCGATGTGCTGGATGTAAGGTTTGGTGAAGGGATGATCGCTTAGTGAGTAATTGGTTCTGGCTGATTGCCTAGAAGAACCATCTCAATGAAACAAATGCATTTGAGGTAGCCTGAAGTTTATGAGGCAAATGATGTGCTGCAGTGATATTTTTAATTGGGAAATTCATAAATGTTGTAGGGACTTGTGTCTTACTGTCAGGAGGATACTTTTAATCTATAAAAACACAGAAAATGAGATTTTGCGAGTGCTTAGATGCAACTGAATCTTTCCAATTCTGCTGAATCAGTTATAAATTTGCTTTTTTTTTTTAGGGCTATCTTTTTTTACTGTTTATTATTCAGGGAGCAATAAGCACAACAACTAATACAGAAAAACTATCCTCAGTTCTCATATTAACTAAACTTTATTTGATTTTTGGAAGTGTTAATTTAAGTACATATGATTATTTTCTATGCTGTCATACTTGTAAACATTGGGTAGTCCCCTTGGTACACAAATTAACTATTTGGAACTGTGAAAAAGAAGAATTTGTAATGATTTCAGGCTTAAGAAGAAATAGGAATTACTGATAAACCTCACAAGGGAAATTAGTGTGGGGTTTCTAGTCAAGAAGAGTAGATATAAAGTCACTTAGGTAAATTAAGGATTGGGGAGCCCTTTTCAATCTCACAGAAATCTATAGATATAATTGCTTATAGAAGTATACAAAGGTGAAAGCCACATGTCATATATGGCCTGTGCCTATTTCTCATCAAGCTGAATGAATACTTGTTTCAAGGCCTGAATTTTTACAATTAGGAAAGGATGATGATGGTGTTATAGCTAGAACTCTTTCTCTAGCAATTGTGATTTCTTAGGTGTATCTGGATAACCTAAAATAGACAGAGGAATTCAAGGCCCAAACTCCAGCAATTACATTGTTTTTCTTCTCTTCAACCAAGTTCTCAAGGTTTCTTTTTAATTTGGGGATAAATTTCTCTTCTGATTGAGTTATCCAGATTCAAATTTTGTTGCTTGCAACCAATGCACCCTATTTAAGAAAGTATCTCTCATGGGCTAGAAATCCAAATTTGAAGCACAGCTACTATCTGGCAATATATATATTTTCCATTCCTCACCTCAGTGTCTATATGTCACCAATATTAACCCATATGTAATTCTTCAAGTAAACCATACTGTTTCTCTGTTTTCTCTTCTGGCCTTGAAAACCTAGCAATCTTAAGAAAATATAATGTTTTTCACAAACTCTAAAATTTCTATTGGGCCATATAAGGCCTTTCACAGTATGTCGCTGTTGTGGTCAGGTTCAAGTGTCAACTTGGCCAGGTGGTGGTGCCTGGTCATCTGGTCAGGCAAGCGCTGGCCTATCTGTTGCTATGAGGAAATTTCATTGACTTAAATCATGATTATGTTGGCTGCATCCTCAGCTGATTGCATTCATAACCTCCTAAGGGGAGTGTCTTCTGCCATGACACTGACATTGCTTAATCTAATCACCAAAAGGCTTTTAATGAGGATTCAGAAAAGAGGGTCTACTCTTCCTGCTTCAGCCTGCAAGCCCTTCCTCTGGAGTTTGTTCAGACCCCTCATTGGAGGCACCAGCTTCACAGCCTGCTTTATGGATTTTGGACTCTTCCATTCCCATGGTTGTCCAGCCAGCCTCTCCTGAGAGTTCACTGAGGAACTTCATCAGAGTTACCAGCTTGCTGCCTGCTCTACAGACCTTGGACTCTATATCCCCACGGTTATATGAGACACTTTTATAAATTTTATATCTATTGATATTTCCTGCTGATTCTGTTTTTCTCTAGAGAACCCTAGCTAATACAGTCCCTAATTAGGCTTTCCAGTCTCATGCCTACCACTTCCTAATATATGATGATTTATTCTGCATATACACTGTTCTGATGATTTATTCTGCAAATACACTGTTCATATTTTAAAGCTTCTGTAATTTTTCTAACTTCAGTTCCTTTTACTGCCATATCTATATTTCCTGCCTCCAAAAAACTACCATAAACATATATATTGACCATGAATCTTTAGCTTAAATATGACATCATTGTAAGTCATTCCCCCTAGACATTTCCTAGACACATAACATACTCCCTTCTGTCCCTGTAAGTTCCATACATTTCTGCTCATTGTGTTTCTTCTGTCTCTCTGTGCTGTATTTTTGTTCGCTAATGCTGCTGGAATGCAATATACCAGAAATGGATTGGCTTTTACAAAGGGGACTTATTAAGTTGCAGATTTACAGTTCTAAGGCCATGAAAATGTCCATTTTAAGGCATCCAGAGTAAGATACCTTGACTTTGATAAAAGGTTGGGTGCATCTGGGGGTTCTCCATCACATGAGAAGGCACATGGCAACATCACTGGCCTTTGGGTTCAAACAGATCTCTCAGTTCCTTCTGCTGCTCCAGACATCTGCTCTCAGTATTGGCTCTCCAAGCATCTGTCTGTTTTCTTCAAAATGTCTCCCTCTTAAAGGACTCCAATAAGTGGATTAAGGTCAACCTTGAATGGGCAGAGTCACATCTCCGTCTAACCAAAGGTCCCATCTGCAATTGGGTGCATCGCATCTCCATACAAAGAGCCTAATAAAAAGGTCCTGCCCAACAATAGGTCTGCTTGCATAAGATTGAATTAGAAGAACTTGGCTTTTCTGGGGCGTGCAACAGTTTCAAACCCGCACATCCTATATTCCTGAAATCTTTCTTCCCTTATATATTCCCAATATTCAATACATTGTCTAGGGTAATATAAATGCTCAATAAATTTTGTTGCATTTGCAACATGGGAAAATATATGACATATGAGTTAATGTAGTATTCATGTATCTATGGTAATTAAGAAATCCAAGTATAACTTATGCATCTGCTATTTACAAGTCATAAATGTTTTCCCATGTGTTCACAAAGTACTCTTGTTTAATTCTAATTTGATAAGTATATATTATTCTGTTCATTAATTCACTAAATATATATTAGCTATTGACTGCAACAATTTATAAATCATCAACAGTCTTTCAAATGGCAGTATGATAAACCACACTGGTACCTAGATTTTAGTAGAGTGGCTTAAGCTCTACTAAATTTCAAATACAGATCAATAAAAATAAACACTAAGTAAAGCCACAATTCACTTTGTAACTTCTTAAATACATTTACTTTTAAATTTGTTCCTCCCCCTTTCACCTGTTTAATAGGAAAGATTTATCATCAAATCATATTTATTGCTTTTTTCACAACAGATTTTAAACCTCTATTTTATTATAGTTCTGACTACTGTTTTATCTCTTTTTAAAAATATATATCCTTTATGGTCTTCAGGTAGGGAAAATTCTGTTGCACGTATTTTTTTTTACATTTGATTATGTTTTGCTTTCTGTAGTGCAACATGCCTACCACATACCATAAGGTTATATACGTTTAAATGTTAGAGAGATTTCTAAATAGTATGGATTTTCTAGAAAGTAATGAGTCTTTTCATTTTTATAGACTTTACTTCATGATATATATCAACCCTAGAGGGAATAAAAGAGATAATAAACTCACTACTTGAAGAAAAATGTGATGTTGTTTAATTGCCTTTTGGGTCTTCCATTTGTTACTAAACATTTTAATCCAATTTTGAGACCCCATAATGTAATTTATATTTAATGCTCAGGAGCTTTACTAACCATTAAAACTCAGAAGAAACAATATATTAAGTTTTTGTGTTGGATGTAAATGATAACTAGTGCTGTGTTGTAAAATGTGAAATTGCATCAGATATAATTGGAATCAGGCTGCTAGGTCACAGGAGAATTTAATTACTGGCAGTGAAATTCATTAATGATAAGATTTTATTTAGCATTTAAAAAATAATGAATATGAGAGGTGTTTAGCATATCACCTTCTGATGTCTCAAAGGTGTAGTGGCTAGGGTAAGTCACCTTGGCCAGCTCCCTCCATTTCCCCAGTATGAAAATATCCTGAATTGAAATGTAAGATTGTAGAAAACAAATGTATATTTGATTCTTTCTAGGTAGATGGCCCCACAAAGATGCTCACATTTAACACTCAATTGCCAATGAAATGCTAGCTGGTAAAGAGGAAGAAACTTTTTTTTGGTTTTAGTTCATTTTTTTCCCCCAAATAATAAATACACTTAGTTTTAAAAGTCAAACAGCATTAAAAAGTTTATAATAAATCAGGATGTCATTCTCCATCAAATTCCTGGTTCAATTCCCAACCCCCAAATACTACTTTTGTTTGTACTGCCATCTTTTAAAATAACATTCTTATATAGTTATTTCTCAATTTTTAAAAATATCACATGATATATAGAATTTTTTAGCAACGTGGCTATAAGGGCTTGAAACAAACAAATATATTTAATGGATGATTTATTCTTGCTGCATTATATTGCACAATGAAACAATATACATGATATGTTTGATATATTGCCCTTCCCATTCAGTAGCTTAAAAGTGCCTGTCACCCATTAGCAATGTGTATTTCACTGGACTGCAAAAACTTGGAAGGGATACAGTATACTAAGGAGCATTTTGGTCAGTCAATTCATTAGTGCCTAAGATGAATTATATCTCTAATCGATTTTCACTAAAAAACCCTCTGCATTTATTATACCCCAGGAAAAGCAGCAAGGGGGGAGGGGTGTAAAATCTGTAAAAAATTATAAAATAAAAATTATTGTGCTGGTTAATAAAAAGAGAAGGTTATATACCCTAGAAAAGCCATGTTTTAATCCTAATCAACCTTGTGGGAGCAAAGGTTTCTTCTAATCCCTATTCAGTACTGTATGTTGGAAACTTTAATCAGCCAGGGAAATGTGACTCAATCAAGTGTTGTTATTAAACTTGATTAAGTGGAGATGTGTCTCCACCCATTCCAGGTGGGTCTTGATTGGTTTTACTGGAATCCTTTAAAAGAAGAAGCACTTTGGAAAAAGCTAGAGAGCAACAAGAGAAAAAGCCACGAGATTCTGAGAGAGCAAAGAATGCTGCAGAACCAGGAAGCAGAGAGTCCACTAGCCAGCGACTTTTGGAGATGAAGAAACAAAACGCCTCTCAGGGCGCTGCGTGAAACAAGAAGCCTGAAGAGAAAGTTAGCAGACTTTGCCATGTGCCCTTCCAGCCAAAAGAGAAATCCTGAATATCATTGGCCTTCTTGAATCTAGGTATGTTTCCCTGGATGCCTTAGGTTGGACATTTCTATAGACTTGTTTTAATTGGTACATTTTTTTGGCCTTAGAACTGTAAACTAGCAACTTATTAAATTCCCTCTTTTTAAAAACCATTCCATTTCTGGTATATGGCATTCCAGCAGCTAGCAAACTAGAACAATTATATTTTATGCCCATCTGTATAAAATGCCCACCACTCCTCCCTTTTCCACACCCACTCATTGCCTTCTCGCATCTTCTGAATAAAACCACATCATATGTTTTGTTAGTTGTCAATGTTTATATTATTGCATTAATATTTATATTATTGCATTAATATTGTTGATAGGTGAGCAAAATAGTTATATTTTTCTTAATTTTCACGTATTATATGAAATATGTAAGTTTTATTATTATAATAAGAGTTTTTGTTAAAGTTCTACATTTTTCAACATGGTAACAAATATCAGGATGCATTCTTCTTGGCCCTTTCTATCCTGTTGCTCCAGTCTGGCTGGGTGTTCTCTAAGCCTCAGAATGAGCAGATATACTGGAAATTCTTTTATCATTACTTTAGAATCCTTATGCCTCCTTCTTGTTTCAGGTTATATCTTTCCTACATCTCAAGTCTTACTCTTAATTGATTTATGTTCTTATTTTGGTGGAATAGATTCCCAATTAGTTTCCTAAAAAAGAATACATTGGTAGTATATTTTTGGATACATTGAGTGCATGCAAATGACATTATTCATAATTTGCTGTAGCACATAATTATAGTAGTCCTAGAATTTTAAAAGCAGATGTCCACATTCTTTTTGTTTCCCCCAGTGTTTTTGTTGAGAATATTGATGCCATTGTGACTCTTGACCTCTTTAATCTCTCTGGAATTTTTGGGATTATGTCTTTGGTGTTTTGAAATTTCACAATTAGATTTTCTGTGTTATTTTGCTTATTTGTTTTCATTTATTTTGTTGTCATTTTTAACTAAGGAAACTCATGTCTTTTGATACAGAGAAATGTTAAAATATTTTTATTAATTTCTTCCCTACCATGTCCCCATATTCTCTTTGTGTATCTCCTGGTTTGATCCTCCATGGTCTTGTCTTTTCTCTATTATTTACTTATCCCTTTCCTTTTTGTTCTACTTTTGAGGAAAACTCTGAGACCTTATGATCTCAAATTTCAATAGATATTTTTCTTTCTGCTGTCAATTAATTATTATTAATTTTTTGAAGGCTCTTATCCTTGGAATGTAAACTTGTTGTTTAATTATATTTTGTTTAATTATCTTGTTTGTATCCAATGGAAGAATTTAATTTTAGATTTCTTTTAAAATGGTGTTCTATGCTTTGTCACTATTTCCTCCAAGATTGTTTTTCTGCTTATTTGCTCTTCCTCCCAGGTTAGAAGTTTTCTTCAAATGTCTAATATTCCTTGATTGTCAGTTAATATTTAATGTGAGGTACTAAATAGCAGATTAGAAATTCTTGATGCATGTCTAAGACTTACTGACTGATAGGTCTCAGCATATGGTGGAACGATCTAG
The DNA here is from genome assembly GCA_004026745.1 of Myrmecophaga tridactyla. Lineage (NCBI taxonomy): Eukaryota > Metazoa > Chordata > Mammalia > Pilosa > Myrmecophagidae > Myrmecophaga > Myrmecophaga tridactyla. The sequence continues at coordinate 10,801 of PVIY010048894.1, forward strand.
TGAGTAATCCCATCTTTCCTCGAGGGAATTTACAAAACTCTGTATCTGTTATTTTCTCTTGGCCTGGTCAAATTCTCCAGAGAACTCCTCTTAGAGATAGAATTCTAGCACAGCATTCTGGAAGTCAAAAAGGAAGGGGGATTGAAGGCTCTCATCATTCAGCATGTGTTTGGATCAGTAAATTTGGTAACAATAAGTAGGGGGTGGGGAGAGGATTCCCTAAATTGGAGAACTGGGAAAGGAAATACAGGGATACCAGTGCTTCTAATACATCATATTGACAGGCAGTGAATCCACCTGATTTATGTCTTTGTCCTTTTCTGCCTCTCTCACACACCCACATGCACACACACATAGAAAACCCAGCAGAGACATCTGCCATCTCTGACTAAGAAGCTTTTAAGGGGTACTGCAGTGCAAATTGATTTTCTTTTTTCTGGCTTCCCACACAGCAGCCAGAATTCATCTTTTCTGTTCTGCTAAGTTGTTACCACTTGGCCATCTACTTTGGATCAACAAAATTATGGTGTCATCCTTCATCTATTCTAGTTCTATTTTACTCTTAGGGATATTTTAGCTTGCTAGGGCTGTTGTAACAAAGCTCTAAAGAATATTTGGATTAAACAACAGGAATTTACTGTCTCAAAGTTTTGGAGGCTAAAAGTCCAAAATCAAGGTGTTGAAAGGACCATGCTTACTCTGAAGTATCTAGTGTTATGGTAATAGCTTGCTGGCAATCCATGACTCAATTTTGCCCCCATCTTATGGCTGTTTCCCTCCCTGTCTATTTCCTTTTATGTCTGTTTCCTCTGCTTATAAGAACTCCAGTCATATTGGATTAAGGCCCACCCCAAACCAGTTTAGCCTCATCTGAACTAACAGGATCTTTGAAGGTACTATTTGGAAATGAGTTCATTTACACAACTGGGGTTTAGGACTTGAACAAGTCTTTGTAGGATGTGATTCAATTCAAAACAAGGGGTTTATGTTTTTGTTGCTGTGTTAATGGAAGATTGAGATGGAACAAACTAAAAGAGTAGGTTTTGATAATATCTTTTGATATTATTATAGCAATAATTAATCAAAGAAATAAGGACACTGGATACTATTTATTCAATTATCAGTTAAGGACACTAGGGGCTGTTCATCCATTTATATGTTGCATTCTTACTATGTGCCATTCCTTTGGCTAAGTGGTAAAAGCAGGTTGAATGAACATGACAAAAAAAAGATCTTTTTTTTTGTTTCTTTATTGCATAAAATAACATATATACAAAAAACTAATAAATTTTAAAGCACACCACAACAGTTTGTTATAGGACAGATTTCAGAGTTTGGTATGGGTTACATCTCCACAATTTTAAGTTTTTCCTTCTAGATACTCCAGAACACTAGAGACTAAAAGAAATATCAATATGATGTTTCAGTAGTCGTACTTATTTGTGAAATCGTATCTTCTCTGTTATAACTCCACCTACTCCTTTTCTCTTTCTCTCAATCTTCAAGGGTATTGAGCTAGCCCATTCTAACTTTTTCATGTTGAAAAGGACAGTTCACAATATGGGATAAGAGGATGGAACTAGTTGATATTCTGGAGAGACTGGCCCCTCGCTTCAGGACTTACCTGGCCTAGGAATCTATCTGGAGATTGTAGGTATCTGCAGAACATTCACAGTTCATGGAACTTTTGTAGAATCTCAGGTGAATCCCCAGGTGTTCTTTAAGGGTGGCAGGAATGGTTTTGGTTGGGGTTTGGCAAACCATGATAAATAGCAATATCTAGCTGAAGCTTGCATAAGAACAGCCTCCAGAGTGGCCTCTACTCTATTTGAACTCTCCCAGCCATTGATACCTTATTTGTTACACTTCTTTTCCCATTTTTGGTCAGGATGGCAGTGTTGATCCCACGTTGCCAGGGCCAGGCTCATTTCTGGGAGTCATCTCCCATATTGCCAGGAAGACTTTCACCCGTGGATATCATGTCCCATGTTTGGAGGAGGGTAATGATTTCAATTGCAGAATTGATCTTAGAGAGAGAAAGGCAACATCTGAACTACAAAAGTAGTCCTCTGAAAGTAACTCTGAGGCATAATAATGGTAGGTTTAGCTTCTCTGCTACATAAATAAACTTCAAAGGAACAAGCCTCAAGATCAAGGCCTTGGCCTATTGACGTGGGAATCCCTAATGTTTGAAACAGTATTAGGGGCTTTCCCTGGTGGTGAAGTTTAATAGTTCCATATTTTTTCTCCCATCCCTCAAGGGACTTTGCCAATACAATTTTTATTAGTTTGTTTTTATGCTGTATGGAGGAGTCGCATTTCATTTTTTCCATGTAAGTATCCCATTACTGCAGCATCATTTTTTTAAAATTTTGATTTGTTTGTTTTTTGCTTGTTTGTTTGTTTTGGGGGAAGTGCATGGACTGGAAATTGAGCCTGGGTCTCCCACATGGCAGGCGAGAATTCTACCACTGAACTACCCTTGCACCCCTGCCAATACTTTTTAGTATTCTGGGATTATGTTACCCAGACATTATGTTAAGCTCTACAGAATTACAAGCCTTCATTTCTGTTCTGGGCTCCCTGTGTTTGTGTTGTTTAAATGATCTATCCAAACAGGTTAAGTTAGACTATTTACTAGAAAATTAAGGTTTTGGACAAACTCATCCCCTCTTCCTTTGGTCTCATAGAGTAGGTAAAGTTTTAGAATATAGACTCCTTTCCCCTGTATTCTGATTTACCTTAGTCCAGACCCAATTGGCTTCATTCTTATCTCTAATTTAAGCCTGATCTCTTTTCAGTTTCTTTAGCAGTTGTTGTATGTGGCAATGCTGACCTTCAGAACTGAAAAACTACTCTGAGTCCTAAGTGTCACACAAGTACCCAAAGTTCCAGGGAAATACCAGGTTATACACAAATAGCACAGCCTCTCAAAATCCAAAAATAGCAGTTATAGCTCTGGACTAAATGTGACTACTATAAGCACTTACAGTCTAGAGCCCAATTTTCTTATAAGTATTTTCTGAATGAGACTATACAATATTTGCTCTTCTGTTTCTGAAGATCTCTGTTTTGATTAACTTGCATTCTAATAGAGGATAGAAACACTAAATAAGTAAAAACATAAAGAAACAATATTTTTCAATTAAGAAGAGATCAAACAAGATAATGTGATAGTGACCAAGGGGTGGCTATATTTGTTATCATTGGAAAGGCCTTTCTGATATTTGGGATGAAGATAAGGTAATGGAAATGTTCCAACCATATGAAAGGACAGAGGATTCAGCAGAAGGGTACAGAAATAAGAATGGACTTGCAGTTTAGGGAAAGGTAGAGAAGTACGTGATTGAAAGTTATCTGAGATGAGGTGAAATTGAAAGAAAGGGAGCCACGTTAAACCAAGTCCTTTTGGCCATGATATGGGGTTTGGCTTTTTTCTATACACAATTGGACTATTAAAGAAGAGTATGATATCCAGTCAACAAAATTTATCGAGCTACTGCTGTGTGTATAGTATTCTAAATGTTAATAATATAGTTTAAGTCTCAGGAGGTCTTGTGTGCTTCTGCACTGCTCATCACATGTCAGTTGCCCACTGTTAACTAAGGTTAGTTAGTCTAGAAAAATCTCAGTTGTAATGGCTGGTCTCTGCTTCAAGTAGAAGACAGTGTAGTCTGGGTGTTTTCACATAGTAACTGAGCAAGATGCTAAGCGAATAAACAAAATCATATAAGGCTTTTTAAAATATAGGTTCTGAAATTGGTACAACAGCACTTCTGCATCCATTCATTAGTCAAAGCAAGACACAAGGCAGGCCCAGTTTAAAGGAGATTTGGAAATAGATACATTCTGGTGAGAAGATTTACAGTCACATTACAAAGTATAAGGCATTGTTCTAGTTTGTTACTTGCTGGAATGCAATATACCAGAAACAGAATGGCTTTTAAAAAGGGGAATTTAATAAGTTGCTAGTTTACAGTTCTAAGGCTGAGAAAATGTCCCCACTAAAGCAAGGCTATAGAAGTGTCCAATCAAAGGCATCCAAGGAAAGATACCTTGGTCCAAGAAGGTCGATGATGTTCAGGGTTTCTCTCTCAAATTGAAAGGCACATGGCAAGCTTGGCAGCATCTGCTTATTTTCTCTTCCAGCTTCTTGTTTCATAAAGCTCCCCCAGGGGCATTTTCCTTCCTCCTCTCAAAAGGTCTCTGGCTGCCTGGGCTCTCTGCTTTGCGGTGACTTTGTTCTGTTGTACTCTTGTCATGCTGATGCTTTCTCCAAAATGCTTCCTCTTTTAAAGAATTCCAGTAAACCAATCAAGACCCATGTGGAATGGGTGGAGTCACATCTCCATCTAATCAAGGTTAATGCCCACAATTGGGCGAGTCACATCTCCATAGAGATAATTTAATCAAAAGATTCCAATCTACATTATTGAATAGGGGTTAAAGAAACATTGCCCCCACGAGATTGAACAGGATTAGAACATGGCATTTCTAGGGTACATAAATCCTTTCAAATTGGCACAGGGATGTAGGAAAGAATAAAGATTTTGAACACATTCATGAATCCATATTTGTTTTTTTATTTATTTTGTTTTGTTTGTGCATTGGTGTATGTTCTATTGTAGAAGTTGTCTGCCCCAATGTCATATGGGGTCAACAAAAGCATACAAAGTTTTCAGTTGTAAGGAAACTCCATCCAGGATTAAGAAGTTATGAGTGTAAAAAAATCAACTCACCTATATTTGTTAAAAATTTCCTGTATTTTAAAGACCAAGGCTTAGCAGAATACTGCCTATATATTTCCACAATAAATTGTAGTTCCCAGAAATACGGCTTTGTAGTGATCTTTTCCAGAGCATATCTAACTGCTGATAATGCCCTTGTTGAAATTAAATGAGGGAAAAAAGAGAGTTTGCATTGTGCTAGCACAAAGATGTTTCTAAATCTGTGGTCATAAAACTAAGAAGACACCTGGCATATATCAAGTTGCCAAAAGAATTGATGTCAGCATTTTAGCCCAGTTCCCAGGAGAGAACAAAAGAGACTGCTTCCCTTTGCTTTTTTTCATTGCTTTATTTTTTATGAGAACTTTTACTTTGGAGTTGTAAACACACAGGGCATTATAACTAAAATAGACATTTTAACATTTTCAATAGTAGGCAGGTGCACAAAAACAGGAAAATTATCAAAGATATTCTTGACATTTTAATTGCCAAAGAGGGGGGAAAAAAGGCTACAGGTTTGATATAGATAGATTTATTCAGGTTCAGGTTGTAGGCGAGTAGCTCTCTGACCAAAAGGCTATGATTTTTAAAGTATTAACTCCTGGCACATAGGTACATTTAAATATGAACTTCCTTAAATTGTGCCCATTAGCCACAAGTAGTATTTTAGTTTGTGAAAGCTGCTGAAATGCAATATACCAGAAACGGAACAGCTTTTAAAAAGGGAATTTATTAGGTTGCATTTCTAATGCCATGAAAATGTCCAAATTAAGGCAGCAACAAGAGGTTACCTTCACTCAAGAAAGGTTGGTAACATCTGGAACACCTCTGTCAGCTGGGAGGATGCATGGCTGGTGTCTGCTGGTGTCTCTGGTTTCTGGACATGTCTCTGAGCTTGGAAGGTTCATGGCAAAATCTGCTAGCTTTCTTTCCTCAATTCATAAATCTTCCCTTGGGGCGCTTTCCTTCTGCATCTCCCAACCTTGATCTCTGGTTGTTTGAGCTCTGTTGGTATGGAAGCTTTTTCCAAAATTGTTCCCTCTCAAAGGGCTCTAGTAAACAACCCCACCTTGAATGGGTGGCAATACATTTGCATGGAAAGCATATAATCAAAAGTTATCACCCACAGTTGAATGGGTCGTACCTCCATGGAAACAATTAAAAGACATTCAGCAACAGTGAATAAGGATTAAAGAACATGGCCTTTCTGGGGTACACAACAGTTTCTAACTAGCACAAGAGGCTAGCAAGTTTAATTAAATTTTAATTAAATTAATGGTATGTTTAAATTAAATATCAGTATCTCAGGCACATTAGCCACACATTAAGTTTTCAATAGCCACATGGGGCTAGTGACTAAGCTGTTGGATTGCACATATATAGGCATTTCCATTATTGAAAAAAGTTCTATTGGGCAATGCTGATTTAAAGTAAGGTTCAATTGGGTATGATTTTAAAAGTAGAAAAATAAATCTCATATTAAAAGATGATTACTGTGCATGATTTTGGAC
>PVIY010048895.1:0-17048 GCA_004026745.1 Myrmecophaga tridactyla
CACACACACACACACACACACACACCCTTTCTCAGCCTTGGGGGTCTGCTGGGCCTGCCTGGGCTTTCTGCTGGGATGGAGAATGGAGCCTCGGCCTTGGGCTAAAAGCTGAAGATTTCATCAATGCCCAGTTTAATCTATATCACTCCCTCCTGGAATGCCAGGGAAAACCACAGCCCACTGCGACGCTTGAAGAAGGCCCGGGGAAGCTGGGGCAGAGACGCCAACATGCCGGGTGGCCGTGGGGGGGGGGTGGGATGGGGGGGCGGTTAGGTCCAGAGCAACGAGGGACCTGCAGGGAGCCGGCTCTCCACTTCCCCGAGAACAGAACAGGTACCTTGGAGAGGCAGGCGCTTCCAGATGTTAGGGTAAGAGGGGAGGGGCCCCTGCACCGTGGAGCGGATGATTCCCAAAATCCCTTCAGATCCTATCACCTGATAATCTGCTCCCTTTGTAAACAGTTGGCAAGTAGAATCTGCAATCGCTCCTGAGTTAATAACTGGAGAGCCACAATCAAAGCTCCCATGTGGCCATTTCTTTACAGGACATGAAAATAACTATCCTGACATTCTCATGAGCCATCTGTTCCACTGACCCTTGCCTCGTAAAAGAAGACTTGAGATGATTCACAGAGGCATCATGATGCAGCGGTTGGGACAGAACTCTCAGGCCCTTGGGGTTTAGGCCTCTGCAGCCAGGCCAGGGCAGGATGGAGCAGCCGTGCTCCCTCTGACCACGGGCCTTCCAGCAAAAGTAGCAGAGGGCGAAGCTGCAGGGCCATCTCCCCAGCCCTGCCTGTTTCAAAGAGAAAAAGAACAGAGAGTGGAGGTGGTCACAGTTAGAAGTTACCTGGGCAAGCCTGTCCAACCTCCAACGAGCACTGCCCCTGCTTCTGCCCCCTGACACTTTGAAAGAGATGCGCTTGCCCAGTGGTGGAAATCCACAGTAACGGCCTGTATATTCCACGCAGAACAGACTGTCATTCACTCTCATGCCATAGTGGGCAGTGTGGTGTAACTGGACCAAGAGTGAGAGGATGGGGGCTCAGGGGTAGGAGGGTCTGGGTTCAAATCCCAGTACTGCCAATCTGCTGTGTGACCTTAGACAAGTGCCCTCCCCTCTCTGAGCCTGAGGGTCCTCACCTTTAAAAAAGGAGCTGGGGGGTGGGGGGTGGGCAGGTGGCTAGCACCCATTTCACTGAGTATTTTGAAAGTTAATTTATATTGTTAACATTATTTTTATTTATTATCAGTATCTGTAAACAGGAGACAGCACTTCTCACCCAGCTGAACTTGATTATTATCAAACAAAATAATACCCATAAAAGCAAAATTCTTAAGTCACACATAAGTGTGAGAAATCCAGTATGTATTAAATCTCACAAATATCACTGGGCGGATGTAAGAGGCCCATATTTCCAACCCCACATATTAAAATAAATATTCTGGTTGTGATGCAAGCCTTGTGGCAAAGTTTTTAGGATGCTTTTATCAAGGAGGAAAATTGATTGTACTTTATAATTTTTTCTAGTATAGCCCATTTTAGAAGAGACCTGTTTTTTTTGTCTTTTTTAAGAGCACCACTTAAACACTGAGAAAAACAACACACCCAGGCAAAATTTAGAAGACTAGTGACTAAATGGAATGATCAGCATTGGCAAAAGACAGAACAGTCCCTAACTCCCTGGGTGACGTCGGGCAAACCTCTCCCCTTGCTGGTCTCAGTGCTCGTTGGCGGTTTGGCGCCGGTGCCTTCCGGGTCTGCCAGCCTGGGCATCTGTGACTTGGAAGATTTTTTAGAACAGCAGCCTGGGCCCCACTTAGACGGTTGTCATGTTTCCTGAGCTAACACCACCATCTAGTGTGGGAGTGAGGGTAAGGCGCTACTGCCCAGCCCTTCGGGAGATTTCTTCTCTCCCCTTTTATCCCACTTCGCTGTCTTGCTACTCACATAGGACTCCGCACGCCAGAAGCAATGGCAATCAGCTGGGGAGTGCAGCCTCTCAGGCCTAACTAGCTCTACTAGACCTGAATCTGCCTTTGAACGAGATGCCCCAGTGATTCCTGCGTGTACTAGGTGTGAAAGCCTCACTTAAGGGGAGAAAAAGGGAGCTGGCCAGAGCAGGAAATTTAACAGATACTCAAGGCATAAAGAGATCCAGACTTCACCCGTGTAAATAAAATGAAACCTCCCTCACTGAAATTTAAAGAGCTCGTCTCGTGATGAAGATTCAGTCCCTTGGGAATTTTTACAAGCTTCCGAAAAGGCATCTTGAATGGTGAGGCTGGCATCTGCGGACAAGGATGGGGCTCCCTGCACCCCACTGACTTTCAGAGGCACCTCTACCATTTAATTGTGAGTGATGTAATAATCACACAAATGGGGCTTTGCTTCCAGAAATGCAAAATGAATCTGACCACTCTCAGCTCCCAGAGGCCTCCTGCAGGTCCAATACAGAGGCCCATTTCTCGAAAGCAGGAAGACTCTTTCTCAGCTGGGGGCCCTGGGAGCCAAGCATCTCCATCCTACAACCTCAAGAACCTGAATTCCACCAACAGACAGCAGGGAAGGCGGCGGGAGTATCCGGTGAAACAGCTGCCTCATCTAACACCTTGATATCAGCTTCCCGAGGACCCCACGCACAGAACCCATGCCCAGGGAGCTGTCCTACAGAAACTGTGAGACAAGAAACGGGCATTGCTTTAAGCAACTGAGTTTGTGGTACTTTGTCACACAGCAGTAAGAAACCAATATAGATTTTGGAACCTGCAAGTGAGATGATGCCATAACAAACGCCTAAAAGGCGGGAGTCTCTTAGAAATTGGGCAGTGAGAAGAGGCTGGAGGAATTCTGAGGGATGTGATAGAAAAAGACTAATTTCCTTAAACAGATAATTAAGAGACGCATGCATGAGGTCACTGCCAGAGAGGGCTCAGAAGGAAGCGAGGACCATGTTATTGGATAATCAAAGAAGGCGGATCCTGGTTACATGGTAGAAAGCTTAGTGAAACCGGGTCCTGCAAGGATCAGGAAAGCAGAACTTGCAAGGGATGAACCTGACAATAGAGCGGAGGATCTTTCCACGCAGGGCTGAGGTTTCCACGCAGTGCTGAAGTTTCCATGCAGTGCTGATGGCAGGCTTCTTTCTGCTGGTTATAATAAAGTGTGAGAGGAGAAAAATAAATTGAGGAGATCATTATTAAACAAAAAGGAACTTGGGCCAAATGATTTTTTAAATTCTCAGCCTCTCCAGATGCAAGAGATGCTAAAAGTCGGCAATGGTTGCTAAAGGTGACCCAGAGAAAAGGCTGAGTATGTGACTTGACAACTTTTGCTAAAATTGCAGAAAGATGAAAAGGTGAGAGGATTCCTTCACCAAAGAACCCCTTCAAGAGATTACAAGTTTACCCCATAGAGTTCAACCAAACCAGGGACATCTCGGAAACTCAAGGGAAACTCCTTCAGCCATATTAGCAGGAGGTTAAAATAGAAAAGGAATTAGCTTGAAAATATCTATGGATATGGCTTCCATATCATGGAGTGAAATCCAGTGAATCTATGCAAGACCCCCAAAGTTCTTGAGACAACTGTGCAGTGCTGCCAATTTGGACTAAAAGGAACAGAGAGAGTATAAAATGTAAGGAGGCAGCTGGATCTCCAAAATTCTACAACTGGCAGACGGTTCTCGGCTGCCAACATGCACTGCCCTTCACAAGAAAGGAAGGATGACTTCAAAGGGAAAATCCAAACACACAGAGGAAAGAGCTGAGAAAGCTGGAGAATCATCCCCAGATCGTAAACCTAATTGAGAAAAGTCAAACATTTGCCTGGCCAGGTTTCAAAATTTTTATGAACTCATAACTCCTTTTAACCTTCCACTTCCCGTCTTTTTGATTCAGGATCTCTATAACCGTTATCTCATGTCAGTCTCACCACTGTATCTTGGAGACTGGGGGGAGGGGGGGATCATTTGTCTCTTTAGTTTTGCAGGTCCACAGATGGAAAGGAATTTTTCCCAGTAGCTGTGCTTACTGGATTACGCCCAGGAACTTCATCCACACCAAAATCTGATTTGAAGTTTGGACATTTAGCTGATAAGATTCAGATTTAGATGATGAGAGTTTGGAATTTTAGCTGTTGCTGTCATGGATGGAGGTTTCTGGGGACCTTGGGAGGGAGCGAACATATTTTGCTTGTGGAGATGTGAATCGTCAGGGACCAGAGGGCAGATTGTGGTAAGCAGAGTCCTAAGATGACCCCTAAGACTCCTGTCTGCAGGTATATGTGCCCTGAATCAGCCCTCCTGAGTGTGGGAAAGACCTGCTAACACGCTGGGATATCCCTCAAGGGAAGGAATTTTGAAGATGCAATTAAGGTCCCTCTTCAGTTGACTTTGATTTAATAAAAGAGAAATTACCCTTGGTGGGCACGACCTAACCAAGTGGATCCTTAAAGAGAACAGCAGCAGCAGCACGTGCTCTCCTGCTGGGCTTAAAGAAGCAACCATTCATGACATGGAGAGGTCCATGTGGTAGAGAATGGTAAGAGGCCTTGAGGAGCTGAGGTTCTCAGTCGTATACCCCAAGGAACTGAATTCTCAGAACAACCCGTGAGCTTGGAAGAGGCCTGGAGCTTCTGATGAACTCACAACATGCCCTGGTGGGCATGTTCACTGCAGCCTTGAGAGACCATGGGGAGAAAGTCCAGCCAAGCCAGGTCCAAACTGCTGGTCTACGCAAACTGTGAAACAATAAATCTGTGCCGTTTTGGGCTGCTAAGTCACAAAGGCTTTAGAGAAGCTATTATACAGATACTCAAAGAATTAAAGGGAACTATATTCAAATAATGAAAGAAAACATGCTAATAATTAATTAATAGATAAGGAGTCTCAACAGAGCAACAGATAATATAAAAAGAACCAGATGGAAATTCTAGAGTTGAGACGTACACTAAAGGAACTGAAAAAAATTGACTAGATAGTCTCAATAGCAGATTTGAGATGGCAGAAGAAATCAGTGAACATGAAGTTAAATCAACAGAATTTACACAACTTGAGGAACAGAAAAAGGAACAAAGAAATTTTAAAGAACTAATGGCTAACACCTTCCCAAATTTGATGAATAACATTAAATTACACCCCCAAAACCTCAATTAACCCCAAGTAGGATAAACAGAAAGAGACCACATCTGGACTCACCAAAGTCAAAAGCAAAAGCAAAGAGAAAATCTTAACAGCAAATGACAAATGGCTCATTACCTCCAGGGAAACAATACTGTGATTAACAGATGACTTCTCACTCAAAACAACAGAGGCCAAAAGGTAGCATAATCACACTTCGAAGTACTGAAAGAAAAAAAAACTATAAACAGAATTCTATAGCCAGCTAAACTATCTTTCAAAAAATGAAGGCAAAATAGTAATGTTCCCCACAGGGGACTGAATCATCTACCCCAGTTTGTACACGTTCTTGGTCTTGGTCTGCATTCTGGTGGTGGGGACCTGTTGTAAATAAGATCTTTCTGAGATGTTCCTGCAGTTAAAGGGGGGCCCCACTGAATCAGGTTGGGCTTTAATCTGGATTACTGGAGTCCTTCATAAACTGAGTGGCAGTCAGATGGAGAGAAGTCTCGGATAGTGGCCAGGAGCTGGAAGTTAGCAGAACCCAGAAGACAAAGGAGAAAATGCTTCCATGTGCATTGCCATGTGATGGAAAAGCCCAGCATCCGGGGTCACTGGTGGTCTCAGAAGCCCACAGTCCTCCAGGAGAAAGGACTGCCTTATCAACACTGTGATGCTGGACTTCTCCCACTCAAAACCATGAGCCAATAAATTCCTGCTGTTTAAGCCAAGCCATTGTTTGGTGTTTGTTTTTGCAACTAGGAAACAAAAACATTCCCAAATAAACAAAAACGGAGACAATTTGTTGGCAACAGATGTACCTAGATTAAATACTAAAGAAAGTGCTTAGGATGAAAGGAAATGACCCCAGGGGGTTGGTTACTCAGATTCCCAGGAAGTAATGAAGAGCGCGGAAATGGTAAAAGTGTGGGTAAGTGTAAAAGATGGTAGATGTTTTTTTCTCTTTTCTTCCCTTAATATATAAAGCAACAATTACACCATTCTATTGCGGAGTCTGCAACATATACAGATGTAATATGTGTGTCATTACTAGCACAAAGGGAAGAAGGAAATGAAGCTACACTGGTACAAACTTTCTAAAATCTACTATCATTAACTTAATACTAACCTAAAGCTGATTGTGATCCATTCAAGAAGCGTATTGTGATACCTAGAACAACCGCAAAAAAGTAAGTAAAAAATAGAACTAAGGAATCAATGGAATACATTCCTCTTCCCATTTTCCAGATGAGGAATGAGTCCTGGAAGGTGAAACAGCATGTCACAGGCAGAGCCCACCCAGGAGGCTCGGCCAGGCTGAGTCACACTTTCCAGTGGGCCCAGGTGGACCAGGTGGGAGCTCGCCTGAGCAAAATGAATTGCTGTGAGAATTTTTTCAGATCAACATGGGCTTTTTTTCTCAATGCTCTCACTCACTAGTGAAAGGAAAGGCTTCTCAAAATATTGTAAATTGCCTTTTGGTTGTGAAAGTGTTTAAACTGTCCTCCACCCCACAAAATAGTTGAGTCATTGATTTTTTTCTACCCTCAAAATTTCTGCATATGAGCTGATGACAGGAACAAGAGGATTACTGTTGCAGTAAAGCGAATTTGCTGTGGTGCCCAGGAAATGTACTCAGATATGTACATACAGTTTCCCTGCACTCATTATGGTGTTATCAAAAGTTAATTTTACATTTGTCCGAACTGCCTTCCACACTCTGGGAGGGGCTGGCAGCCCTCCCCTGAGCTCACACAGAACTGCAGGAAGGCGGGCAGCAGGATGCAGGACAAAACCTCTTAACCCGATGGCAGGCACATGGGGCACCTGGTCTGCATTACAAGTGACCACGGCAGAGTGCAGGAGGCCAGGACCACAGCTTATCACACTCACGAGGGGGCTGGGCAGGGCTACCGTGGGCCCATCCTGCAGTGCTGCCTGCTGGGGAGCCACTGAGACCCTAAAGAGAAAATAAGAAATTATTTGATAAGGATGCAAAAGCAAATACTGTTGTATATTACACTAATGTTTAATGAAACCTTGCTGTGTGGCAGGCACTACACTAAGCTATCACCTGATCTCTGTCATCCCATATTCTTTAATCCTCACAATTATTCTGTGAGCTTGGGGTCACACGGCCCAAGTTAACAGTGGTTAAGCTGTGTGGAATGACCCAAGCCAGGTCTATCGGAGTTGTTTTTGGGTCGGTTCTAGTTTGCTAGCTGCCCGAGAGCAGCATACCAGAAATGGAATGGCTTTTAAAAGGGTGAATTTATTAAGTTGCCAGTTTACAGCTCGAAGGCCATGAAACTGTCCAAATTAAAACAAGCCTATAGAAATGTGCAATCTAAGGCATCCAGGGAAAAGACACCTTGGTTCAGGAAGGCCGATGATGGTCAGTGTCTCTCAGCTGGAAGGGCACATGGTGAACATGGCGACGTCTGTTAGCTTTCTCTCCAGGCTTCTTGTTGCATGAAGCTTCTTCCTGGGGACGTTTTCCTTCTTCATTTCCAAAGGTCTCGGCAGTGGGGGCTCTCTGCTTCGTGGTTCCTGTCACCCTGTTGTGGCTCTGCTCTTGGAATCTTAAGCTTTTTCCAAAATGCTTCCTATTCTATGGGATTCCAGTAAAGTAATCCAGACCCACCTAGAGTGGGTGGAGTCACATCTCCCTCTAATCAACAGTTCTCACTCACAATTGGGTGAGTCACATCTCCATGGAGTTAAACTAATCAAGTTTCCAACCTACAGTACTGAATAGGGGTTAAAAGGAACGGTTGTTCCCACAAGACTGGTTAGGATTAAAACAAGGCTTTTCTAGGGCACATAAATCCTTTCAAACTGGCACTTGGTCTGTGCCAGATCCTACTGGCAAAGGGAACGTGTTTAAAAAAAGAACCTGAGACACAGCTGATAATTTTTAATCAATTGAGCATGTGTCTTCATCTCTTACCTCTGGCTTGCTGCAAAAGCAATGGTCTATAGTGTTCTCATTTGTTAAAAATGAAATGAGATCGGTTACATATCAGAATTACCAAGAGAAACTTCAGCAGCAGCTGCCTCAACACAGAATCTAACAGTGATTTAAATGACCAAATAGCATTAATGAATATATCTGAAAATTGAATTTCATATAGAACATTACATTTCTCCCTGACACAACAGTGTGAATGAAACAAAAGTGATTTAAAATCACAGTGGTAATTAGTAAAAGCAATCAGCCCGCCATAGCTAGGCATCTGGTGAACAGTCTGCCCTGGGCGAGAGAAGTTTCTATGGGCTCGCTAAGTCAAATGGTTCCTATGAGATTTCTGCTTCAGCTAGTCTTGTTTGGCAAACAGAAACATCACTGGAGTTTCAGCGATGGTAGCAACACAGAACCAAATACTATTATTTATTAAATAAATCTAAACTGTCCCAACGACCTCAAGGAATCAATTCAATGTTCCCAGTACACACAGCTCTATGCTGAGAAAAATGTAAGTGCACATTTGAGGAATTGTGAGCTTTTTCAACGTACAGTACATGAAACTGATTTCCATGCGTAAAAGAACTTCCATAGCTGGGAATCCTGGCAAAGACCCAAACTAAATATTTACTTTTTTTGTCAGGGGGAATAAAAGGCACGACAGTACAATGTGCATTTTGGTAGAAAAATATTATATAAAGTTTTAATTCTCTGAATACCGAGTTAACATTTTATGATCACCCTTTGGAAAGAGGGTATCGTGGAATGAGTCTTCAAAAATCATAGTGCAAAGCTTATGCATACGTTTTTACCAAATCCAACGTCCCTTTCACACTTTGCAAATGATTTTCTCACAGCAGTAGGGCAGCCACGTTTTTGGTGCATCTGTCACTGCACTTGGCTAAGCGTCTGCTGGGTGCAGAGTTGAGAGACCCCCCCACAGTCCTTCCAGGGGCTCCTGGGGCAGTGACACTAGGACACGCGCTCTTTGAAGAACCATTTCTGATAGTCTGAGTTGGTGCAGTCTCGTAAGAGCGGCACGAAGCTGTCGCCGGATGCCTTCCTCTCAGCCTGCACACATTTCCCGGACTGGACGTGAAATAAATAACTATCCTGCAAAAGATGAGAGATTGGATTTGCAGGAGAATTACAAGCGAGGCCTCAAAAAAAGTATCTTTTTCCTTAAAATGTGTTCTTAAGAGCTGAGGGTATGATTTTTATCATTTCAGAGATATTTATCGAGCAGCAACTGTGTGTGCTACAGAAAGGCAATTTGGGACTGTCCCAGGGGGGAGAGGGTGCCAGGTACGGGGCGGCCTGGGCTGGGCCAGACCCCCGGAGCTCCTCCCACCCCCGCACTCCTTCGCCACGGCCAATGCTGCCACCTGCTGGCGGCTCTGGGCACCTGTCTGACCCCAAGTCTCGGCCCTTCAGGGAAATCAGGAATGAAGAACCTTTGCTTATCTCTGTCACTTCGCTCTCTCTCTCTCTTTCTCATTCTCTCGTAAACTGCAACCCCACCCCCCACACCAAGAATTTACAGCTGAGCAGCAAACCGGAAGAACTAACCTCACGCCTGTTCCCAGGGATGAGAAGCCTTGGAAAGAAAACTGGATGGTACGGCCTCTCAGTGATACGAACCCTGAAAATCCCTAACAGTGCTCATAAATTGCCTTTAGAGTGACTTAAAAGTAAGTAATTAAACAGCCCCTCTCCGACCCTTCTAAACAAACTTTCTTTTCCTTAAAGGGTCACTGAAATTTAACACAAAAATATAAAGCTAAAATAAATCAGTTTTACTATTTCCATCTTGCATCGTTATTCCTTGGAGATTGGAAGTCTACAGTAGCTCAGGGGACACAGCAGAGAGAAGCAGAGGGCAAAGATTACTGCTGGGGCAGAGAGACATCTGCTGATTAACTTGGAAATCTTTAAGGAAAGAAAAGAGGGAGGGCATTACAAAAGAGAGTAGACTTTGGGGCTTTGCAGAAATCTTTTCCGTCTTATTTTCTTAGTTCAACAGCCATCATCGTGACGCCTGCTATTCTCATGTTCATTTTCCAGGTGGGAAAATGAGGCTTAGGGAAGTGACTTACACTTAGCTCTAATCTCACATCCCTCCACACTACCCACCGCATTCCTTTAAGCCCTGTTTCTTCCTTCAAAAGCATTTGAGAAAGCTCCTCTCCCATGACAAACCCACTGCAGCCCAGGTGTAGGGAATCAGACAGCTGGAAAGGGGATTAACAGTGGTGGAAAGCTAGAAAGCCTCCTGGCTGGAAGCTGGGGGTGCTGACACCCCTGCCCCTGCTTGGGCTCGCCGGGAGCTTCAGTCCAGTTCCAGGGGGTCCTATCCCAGGCTGCACCCCTAAGATGAGCTGGGACCCTGCAGAAAGATTGTTTTCCTTTCTCCCTCCCCCCTGAGTCCCCGGGGTGGACAGGGCAAGGTGCCAGCTCACTCACTGCCTGCAGGATGAACTGCTGGCTCTTGGGGACCTCCTGCTCCTTGCAGAGTTGCATGATGAGGATGTTCTCCTCCAGGCCCGCAGCGATGCAGGCCTCCGGCTGGTGCGTGTTGTAGCGGATTTCATTCTGCGACGTGTACTCGAAAAACTGAAAAGGGGCAGCCCACATGCTCCAGTGACCCTCAGGTTGGGAAATGGGGGAGACGCCTATATGAGAACCCGGGGTCCACCCTGCAAACCCTGGGGTGCCCCCGCCCCCGAAGCAGCCCGTGGGGGAGCAGTCTGCTCCAGTGCACTCTCGGTCCCTGCTGAGCAGGTGCCAGGAAGGGCCGTTTCCTTGTGCCTGTCCCCCTCGGTGCACCAGGAGGCCGGGATGGGGCCGCTGCACCCACCCCACCGCCGCCACATGCCACACAGGACAGCAGGGCAGAAAAGGGCCTCCCCAGCAACCTGGATCAGCCACTTCCTTTCCTTTTCCTTAGTCGCTCCAGCCCCCAGCCTCAAAGATCAAGGACATGGCGGTGCCTGGTATACTGCAAAGTGCTGTGCACAAGCAGGCCACATGACTGCTAATGGGAAAGCTTGCTTCCCCCAGGATGGGGGTTTCCCTCCTCCAGTGTGCCTGGGAACTGGTGCTGGTTAAAAGCTCCGATGGGCAGATGGGGGGATAAACAGAGCATGCCACAGCCAGACAGTGATGGGTCTGGCGGTTCTGACACATGTCATTACACGGATGGACTTGAAGACGTGATGTGGGGTGAAAGAAGCCAGACTCAAAGAGAGATACTACCTGATTCCACTTACAGGGAATACCTACTGCAGCAGATTCATAGAGACGGAAAGTAGATCAGAGGGGCCGGGGGGCAGGGGAGAGGGCCTGGGGAGTTAGTGCTTAGGGGGACAGGGTTTCTGGTTGGGGCGATGGAAAGTTCTGGCAAGGACGGTGATGATGGCAGCACGCCCCTGTTTATACAGTTGATGCCACTGGTTGTGCACTTAAAGATGGTTAAAATGGCAAATGTACGACCCATAAACCACTGCAACATGGGGGGAAATTTTTATCAGACTACTGATAAAATACTGGTCCCTGGCCTCACCCCAGAGAGGGGCTCCTTCTGTCTGAGACGAGGCCAAGGGGGCTGGGGGCTAGGGGCTGCATTTTAAAGCAGTCGCTCTGCCCCATCTGCCTTCCAGAAGATTCCGACACAGGTGGCAAACCAATCTCCAGGAAAGCTGGTTAGAACAAGGAATGGGGACTCATGGGGCGGGGGGGCCCGGGAATCTGCACTTCCAAGCTGCCCGGTGGCGTGGACGTGCCGGTCAGCGGGTCACTTCTGAGGAACAGCACTGTGGAGTGTGATGAGAAACATGGCTAAGTGAAGGTTGCTGCCGCTGAATTATGAACACTTACTGTTCAGAATAAAGAGGCTAAATAGCCAAGCGGACTGGCTGTGTTATTGGGTGGACGTATGCATGTGGATAGTTCTCAATAAAAATGATGAAAAAAAATTCAAGTGGAGTTGGGGCAAATTTAGATTGGAAACCGCTTGCATCCCCAGCCCTTCCTCTCCAGGTGGCCGACACCACTTGAAGACAGTGACGTTTTCAGTGTCCAGGACAGACACGTCCCGTGGCAACTCCGCCTTCCCGGGACCCCAGCGCTGGTAGGGCCCCTGGCTTTCCTGGACCCGGGGCTGCTCTGGTCCTCGGACCCTCTAGCACTGCCCCATCCTCCCTGCCCGAAGCACATAACGGAGACAGAAGGCCTGGGCCAAAAGCTAAGACGTTTTTCCCTAAATCCACTTTGCAATGGGTACTCCGTGTCAAAACCTAACACTAGCTCCACTTCAGAGTTCATTCTAAGGAAATCTATCTATTGGGTTTTGTTTCACTTTCTTTTTTTTTTTTCCTGACCAAAGAAGTTAGTGACAGTATTATTTATAACTGCAAAAAAGCTGGAGTGTGGGCGGGGGATCCGTTAACCAAACTGCACTATATCCCGACCCCCCCCCACCCAGTGGAGCAGCAAGAGGCCTCTGGGAATGGCAGTGTCCCGGGCCTACCAGTAATATAAGAAAATTACTTACAATGAAATAAATAGAAATTATGGGGTATAAAACACAGAGTCATCATAGCTATTTAAAACAGATCATTTAAGGCCTGTGCACAGAGCAAGATAGGAAGGAAATACGTCTTAATTTTAACAGCAGTCACTCGGGTCCCACCAGGCGCCCCAAACTTCCCCTTTTAACACTTCCCCAGGGTTCTATAATGAACACCGACTGCTTTCTTTTTGTGTGTGTGTGGTTTTTTTTTTTGGCATGGGCAGGTCCTGGGAATCAAACCCAGGTCTCCGGCATGGCAAGTGAGAACTCTGCCTGCTGAGCCACCATGGCCCGTCCCAATCACTTTTACGATGGAAAAAATATAGAATTTCGTTAAAATTTCTATTTCATTAAAACACACGTATTTCCTCCTCATTGCGTCCTCAGAGCCCCCCAGGGACAACCCCGCACCGTCTCGTCCCGCCCAGGAGCCTCGTGCATGGGACGAGGCAGCCCCTACCTGGTTCTGGCCCAGCCCGTGACAGGGGTAGAGAAGGATCTGATGGCCCGCGACTTCGTTCTCACTGGGAGGGTTGTAGTCAAAGCAGTATCCCTTCAGTCCTCTGCTCTGCAGCTAGACAAGACACAAAGGCGGGTGCTGGGCCAGCTCTGCTGCCAGCCGCACAGCCACGCGAGGCTCTGGGGGTGGTAAGTGGAGTGAGAGGAGGGTCTGCCTGGGGGACTGGCCTGACGAGAAGAACCCTATCCCTCTGTACAGCTCCTGACAGTTTAGGAAGTGCATTTCCATCCTTCACCATGGGCAGGAATCCATCACATCCCCCATTTTACAGATAAAGAACCCGAAGGTCAGTGTTTAACCTTTTTATGGTCTGAAAGCCACACATCTTTGTTTCTCATTAACAGCAGCCTTATTCCTGTACAAGTCCAGATATCTGGGCTACCGTCTCACACGTGTGTCAAGGAGCACTGGCTAGTGCCTCTCCACAAAGGACACCCTGATCGAGTGACTCAGCGTCCCCAGCAGCAATCTAGAAACAGCACAGCAAAGGGCTAATGACTCGCCCAGGGTCACACAACTATTAGGGGGAGACACCCAAGACTAAGGCTTGAATCCAGGACTTCTGACTCCAGGCCCAGTACTCTCTCCCTCGTGCAACACTATCTCATGCCATCCCTAAGGTGCCTTGGCCTTGAAAACCCTCATATCATTCTAGGAGTGAAAAGCCTTAGGAGGTTCCATGCTCCTTCTTCCCTTTCAGGAGCCTCTAGGGAAAGACTCAAGCATTCCAAATCCTTTCCTGGGGAGCAAAGAGCCCTCAGTGGTCCTTAACTGCTTTGGCCTCTCTCCAACCCTTGAACCCAGGAATTAGGAGATGCTTAAAATAATTCTATGTCACCCAGTTGAGTGGCTCCCGGCCTCAACCAGCAAGGACGTCACCCCCAAATAAACTACATATGCTACCCTCTAAGGTTACCTCGAAGGTTACCTCTAAGGTTACCTTTACACTTGAAATAATAATATGAACCCATGACTTATTTCTCAAAAATATGTACTTTCTGTAGAAAAATGTTAAAATTGGTGGATCGAGAGTATGTTGACACTCTCTGTTTGGGGTTGTGTTATTTTTGTAACTCTCCTGTACATCTGAAAGTATTTCCAAATAAAAAGTATATATTTCTTTTCTCTGCCCACAGAAAAGGTCTAGAGGTTTGAGTTGCAATATAGAAGCCACTGATTACAAGAAGCTATAGGTGACCTGAGATGTAACTACTCGAGATTGAAATGTGCTGTCAGTGTAAAATACGCACTAGATTTCAAAGACTCAGTATGAAGAACGAATTTAAATATCTCAAATTAACTTTTATATTAATTACATTTGAAATGATAATACTTGGGATGTATTGGGCTAAAAGAAATACATTACTAATACCACTTGTTTTTTTTTCTTTCTTTTCTTTTCTTTTTTTGCATAGGCAGGCACTGGGAATCAAACCTGGCTCTCTGCCAAGGTAGGCGAGAACTCTACCTGCTGAGCCACCATGGCCTGCCCATTGCTTTTCTTTTTTAATATGGCTGCTAGAAAATCTTAAATGACCTAGGTGGCTTATACTATATCTCTACTGGACAGTGCGGTCTAGTGGCAAGACAACCTGTAGCAATGAGCACCCCAGCATCCAGACTGTGGTTTCTGAGTACCATTTCCCACTAAAAGGACCAGGGTTTCTTGGGGGAGTGGCAAGAAATCTATACGACGAGCATGGGACAACTTGGCAAGAAAACAAAGAAGCTATCAAAGCCTTTATATTAAAGTCAAAGAATATAGACACCAACATGAAGAGATTCCCACTGGCCAAAGATGGGCCGATTTGAAGATTAAAAAAGAGAGAGATCGAACTGATTAAGAAACACACCAACCATATAAAGCCTATGAGTTTACAAAGCTCTTCAAAAAAGGAAAAGCCAAAGGAACAACTGAAGGAAACTGAAGTAACCAACTTGTACTCTGAAAATAGGCAAATAAAGAGAAACAGAGCTTGTCATGCCTCTCCTATGTGGATTCTAAATTTCATGGATAACAAATTGCCCGAGCTAATGAGGGCATATTCTTCCTTACATAAGAAGTCTAGCTAATAAGTGTAGAAGAAATGAAAGAATTAGAAAAATCCCAGTTGGCAACTCCATTTGAAATAATGGATCTGGGTAATAATGATCATCAGCTACTAAAAGCATCAGATGGAAGGCTGGTGGGGAACTTTATAATGGGTGCTCCAGGTAATAACTCACTGAACGCACTAATCAATCTTAATATCACTAAAAACAAAGAGACATCATGCGCTCCCAGTAGGATGCTATCTGAAATACAAAACACCACCTGTGAAGTGTCATTGCCAAAAAAGTTGGTATGACTCTAAATAAGTTTTCAGACCTAACTTCCATTTTAAAGAAATATGGGGAGAAAAGCCTGAGTTAAAAGTCACCAAAAAGAGAGATCATTTCAAATGTGAGACACTCTAGAAACAACTGATCTGACCCTATTTTTTCAACAAGAGAATATAATGCCATAAAAGGAAAACAAAAAAGGAGGGAGGCTACTTTAGATTAAAAGAGACTTAAGAAACAAGATGCAACAACAAAATGTAATGGGTGAACCTGGTTCCATCTCAAACTCACCAATCACCAAAAGGCATTGGGGAATCGAAATAAAGATAGGATATTCAATGATACCAAGAAATTACTGTTCGTTGGATTAGGTGTGGTGATAGCTCAGTGGTTCTGTAAGAAAATGGCCAAAAGTTTGGAGTAGGATGCTCTGGGAATCAATCTCTCCACCAAAAACAACTACTGAACTGGCAAGAACTATCTGAATTAATTATTTTAAACTGTTATGTCAAAACGCCATGTTTTCTTTCCTAATTCAATCTTGTGGGGCCAGACCTATTGTTTAGGGTGGAAAACTTTGATTAGATTATTTCCATAGAGACTGATCCACTCAGTTGTGGGTGTGAGCTTTTGGTTAGATGGAGATGTGACCCCATCATTCAGGTGGGGCTTGATTAGTTTGCTAGACTCCTTTAAAAGGGGAAACATTTTGGAGAAACTCAGATGCAGACACAGACACAGATGTCTGGAAATGCAGAAGCCCCAGGAGACACCAGGAGCTGAAAGAGCCAACAGAAGATGGAAAGACAACGCCTACACACAAATATTTGGAGATGCAGAGCCCAGGAGACACTGCCATGTGCCCTCCCATGAGATGCTAAGCAAGCCAGAACCCAGAGTTGTGTCATGGAGGAGCCAAATGAAGGCTCAAAGACGCTTAGAGAGGAAACCACTGGAATCACAAGCTGGTAACAACAGAACTGGGAACAAGGACCAGCATATGCCAGCCAGGTGCCTTCCCATGTGACAGACATCGGAGTTTTTTGAGTCAAGGCATGTTTCTCTGGATGCCTTATTTTGGGCATTTTTATGGCTTTAGAACTGTTAACTTGTAACATAATAAATTCCCTTTATAAAAGCCGTTCCATTTCTAGTATATTGCCTTCCAGCAGTATTAACAAACTAAAATACCTAGTAACAAGTTTGACCAAGGAGGTGAAAGACTGTACACTGAAAACTACAAAACACTGCTTAATTTCAGTTAAGAACAGAGGCTATCAAGAGATAGAAATAGGGTAGATTTGGGGTGACTGGAGTTGAAGGGATACAGATTGTGTAACAGGACTGATTATAAAAATTCAGAAATGGATAGCACAATACTACCTAACTGTAGCACAATAATGTTAGTACACTGAACGAAGCTAAATGTGAGAATGATAGAGGGAGGAGGGCTGGGGGCACAAATGAAACCAGAAGGAAAGACAGACGATAAAGACTGAGATGGTATAATCTAGGAATGACTAGAGTGTACAATGATAGTGACTAAATGTAC
>PVIY010048896.1:0-17038 GCA_004026745.1 Myrmecophaga tridactyla
TGAATTAATCCTAGCAGAGAATAAGAATGATTCATGACATATAGTTAGTGCTTAATAAATGCTTTCAGTTAATAAATTTTGTGGCGGGTCCATAATGTATTAATTTTTTGAATGCTACCTCAAATCACATTTGGAATAAGCAGGGTATAAATTCATATTAATATCCATGCATAAATGCATACCCATATAAGTGAAATATTTTCTCTGGAAAATGACACCATGTACTCAACAAAACATTAGCAAATGGAATCCATCAATATATATATAAAAAGAATTATACACCTGACCAAGTGGCATTTATTCCAGGTATGCAAGGCAGGTTCAATATCAAAAACCAATCGATCACATAAATAGGCTGACAGCGTAAAGGCAATTTATTGAAAGACAGGAATATTTTTCAACAAATACTTCTGGAACAACTGGAAATCCATAAGTCAAAATCAAAATGAATGTAGACACTGTCCTTATATCTTTCACAAAAATTAACTCAAAATGGATCTTATACCAAAATGTAAACCATAAAACTGTAAAAATTCAAGAAGAAAATATAAGAGAAAATCTAGGTTATAAAAAGCTGGGTGGTGAGTTTTTAGATGCAGCATCAAAAGCATGATGCATGAAAGAAAATTTGAAAAGTTGGATTTCATTAAAATTTAAAACTTCTGCTGTGCAAAAGTCTCTACTAAGAGAATTGAAAGATAAGCCATAGACTGGGAGGAAATATTTGGAAAATACAATTCTTGGAAAGGACTTGTATCCAAAATATACAAAAAACTCTTAAAATACAACAAAAAGAAAGCAACTAAAAAAATGGATAAAAGATGTGAGCAGGAGATATACACATCATATGTCAGTAGGGAATTGCAAATCAAAACAATGAGCTATCACTATATACAAATGACTACAATCCAAAAAAATGGACAATACCAAATGCTGCTGGGGGTATGGAGCAACAGGAATGCTCTTTCATTGCTGCTGGGAATGCAAAACAGCATCAGCTACTTTGGGAGACAACTTGGCAGTTTCTCACATAGTAAACACAGCAATGTCACTCCT
Organism: Myrmecophaga tridactyla; assembly: GCA_004026745.1. Lineage (NCBI taxonomy): Eukaryota > Metazoa > Chordata > Mammalia > Pilosa > Myrmecophagidae > Myrmecophaga > Myrmecophaga tridactyla. Next base: position 1,057 of record PVIY010048896.1, read on the forward strand.
AAGCATTTACTCAGATTAGCTGAAGAATTTCCACACAAAATCCTGCACAGGAATGTTTATAGCTGCATTATTCATAATTGCCAAAAATTAGAAGCCACCAAGATGTCCTTTATTAGGCGAATGCATTAAAAAACTGTCCTACATCTATAAGATGGAAAATTATTCAGTGATAAAAAGAAATGAGTTATTAAGCCACAAAAAGACAACATGGAAATTTAAATGCATATTATAAGTTAATGAAGCCATTCTGAAAATGCTACACGTGATCGCAACTATACAACACTTTGGAAATGGCAATAAAGAGTAAAAGGATCAGTGGCTGCAGGGGTTCAGGGGGAAAGGCAGAGGTGGTGATGAATAGGTGCAGTACTGGGGAATTTAAGCATGGTGAAAATATTCTGTATGAAATTGTAGTGATGGATACCTGTCATTATGTGTTTGTAAAAACATGAAGAACACTGCTACAGCAAGAATGGATTCAAACTATGGACTATACTTAATAATAATGTACCACTATTAGTTCACTAATTATAACAAATGTACCACAATAATGCAAGACGTATTAAGGGGAAACAGTGTGCAAGGGTAGCGGGTGGGTAGTGGATTTATGTAACCCTATGTACTATCTGTTCAATAAAAAATTTCATTAAAAATTGGCTCCATGTCTAAAATGCCCCATGGCCTGGCTTCTCCAGAGTCCAGACTTTTGAAAATTCATCTTAGCAAGAACTGAATGCCCCTAGGGCCAAACCCCAGTCTGAGTGTGGCACTATTTCCCAGGTTTTAGTCTCTGGCAGTCAAACCCGAAACTACCATTAAACTCAGAAGAAGCACTTATTTCTATGCTTCCATGGCAAACAGTTTCATAATTCATTAAAATAAATGATATTGTATAAAAGAAATAATAAACATGTTATATACCATTATCAGTGTAGAAACAAAAAAGAACAGGAAATTAAACGAATCATAAAACTGATCAAATTTTTAAAAACACCCTTTTAGCTTAGGGAGCAATCATTTTGCATCTAATCGGCTATGTGTTCAGCGGATTTTGAAGCATGACATTTGCAGTATATGATAAACTTGAACAAGAAAAATAACACAGTAAACTCCTATCTGCTTTTTTATTTGATACAAATGTTGAAATACCATTTGACTTCATCTCTAGAATAAGAAACTCATAGAAGCAAGATAGATCTGCTGTTTAAACTGGCTGCCTTTGATTTACTGTTATATTACTACCTTGTTTTATGAGTTCTGTAATATAATATCAGCCTATTTGATTCAAGACGAATAAATGATGAATTATTCATAACATGAAAAAATTAATCAGAGAAGTCTGATTTTAGAGACTCAATTCTGAAAAAAGACAAAGCCTCCATATAGATCATGCAGCACATTTTTAAATAACAAAGGTTGTTTTGTTAAAATTAAGTCTAAAGTACAATTTATTTTGTAAGATCAAATGCAAACTCTTTAAGGAAAAGTATTTATCTGAATGGGAACATTATAACCATGTGCAGATTTATGCTCAAGCATTCAAAATAATCATGGACAGGCAAACAATCGATCTCTGCTTCTTTTCCATCTAATTTTAAATCACAATGAATAATACATCAATTGAACCGATGGCTTGTGTAAGATATTGAGATCTTTGGAGAAATAACATTATTCTTTGTAAATTCTATAACCTTGCAAGTATACAATTGTGATTTGTAACATGGGTATTTATGAATGCCCTTTGTTGGTACTTGAATTCCTCTAATCTAAAAATAGAGGAAAATACCTACTTCAATGACGTATCTAAATAACATAACCTACCAAGGTTTCATCCATACATGGAGCTTCACTTGACAGGTGTAAGTCCAGCACTTTTTTCTCATTCCTTTTTTTTTTTCCTCTTATACTGTTTGATTCTAACCTCAGTTGAAAATAGCCTTGAAAGGCACAGGTCCTTCTATTTGATGTGAAAGAGGTTGAATTATTGTATCGACTTACAACAAATAAATGGGCTCCCTTCACATGGCATGTGAACTTGTCATATTTATAAGGATAATCTAAAGAGTTTTCATTTGTAAATGGAAATGTCCCATTACTCCTGGATATAAACAGAATTGACTTGATGTGTCAATCCTCTGTCTAGCATGGGTGAGATTAAAAAGTAAAAGGGATGTGTCTGATGCTTCTTTTATCTATCTTATGGACAGATGAGTAAAACATATGGATTAAAAATAAATAAATAATAAGGGGAACAATTGTTAAATTTAGTAGATTGAAGTGCTAGTGATCAATGAAAGGGAGTGGTAAGGGGTATGTATGGTATGTATTTTTTTTTCTGTTTTCTTTTTCTTTCTTTTTCTGAATTGATGCAAATGTTCTAAGAAATGATCATGATGATGAATATACAACTATCTGATGAAAAAACAATTATTGTTCTTTTCTTTCTTACTTTGTATATATGTTATATTTTACAATAAAAATGTTTTTTTAAAAAGAGTAAAAGGTAGTGGCAAAGAGATAGAGATGCTTAATAAAAGACTGAGCCTAAAAAGAAGCATGGTAGGTGGTAGACCTGGAGAAAGATAAGAATACTCAGAAAAATACCTCATAAAATTACTTAGGTCCCTTTGCTCTGGCAATGAAATTTTGTGTGGAATGTGCATTATGTTTTCTTCTTTACCTAGCAGTGATTTCCTCCAATCTCATCTCCTAAACCTTTGAATCAGAATTTTTCCTGTTGTTTTCTAAATATTATGGAAAAGGTCTAGCATACAGTACAATCCAAATACAACAGCTATAACAGTCCACAGATTCAGTCGTGTAATAATACTGCATTTCTTAATTGCATCTAAGTCATTTACATAAAGCTCAGAGACCACATTATGCTGGAGTGACCAGAAAACCCAGTCCTGGCAGTATTAGACCCTGCTTGTGCTTGCTAGGTACCTGCAACGCACTAAGAAGCTCACTTACAACTACGCTTGGAAAATGGAGGCTCTAATGTCAGATTCAACCTAGCTGTTGGCAATATTCTTCTGTAAGGATCCCTGTCTTTGTCCTGTAGCTGCTGCCTGCTTCTGACTCTCCAGAAGGGCACAGAAATTTTTCCCAGGGATGGAACTCTGGGACCTAAAATCTAGCCTCCTTCTGCTACAATACAGCCAGACACTAAGGTCGACCCTATCCACCCACCCCAGGGAACTTCCCAGGAGCACTCAGAGAGCCAAGAGACCGCAATCATGCATCCAATTTACATTTTTGGAAGATAACTCTCCATTCTCATCTTTCTTAAATAGTAAATGCAGACATTATCATTATTTTAACAGTCACAAATATCAGTTGCCAAGCAACAGATGGTAAGAGCCACCACTGATTGCAACAAGTAGGTGGAGTCATTTGCGATCCAACCCTTTAATCAGCCATTAGTCAACTGGTAAATGTCATATCTATTCATACCAATTGACAGTCTCAAACTCAGCACGAATTTGAAAGCTAATCATTGGCATACTATCATAGTTAATATTATATAACATATTCATAACTGTCTGTGGTGGGGGCAGTTTGCAATAGTCTCTTCTCCAACTATACTTTCTACAGGTTAAACCACACATCTTAGGATAACAGCACAGAAGTAGACTAAAGGTTTTATTTTTCCATGATTCATTCAGGGAATAAACATCACCCAGACGATAATCCATTGACCTTAAGGCCATACAGAGGGCAGAGTGATGGGTAAAGTCCAGGTTGCTGAACAAAAAGTCTCACGAGTTTGGCATAGAACACTTTTTTATTATTATTCTCTTCCTGAGCTTATTTGCTCTTTTTAACCAGATATAACTTCCTTTATATAACTAAAATATCATTTTTCAAGACATACTCTCTGTTAAGGTACAAATTGGTGCCATCACTCCTGGACAATTCTTTAAGCTGTCCCTTCCCTCATGCCATCATATAAATTCTATCCCCAATACAAGATTCTCTTAAAAGAGTTTCCTGTATTTTAAGAACATAGAAACCTGCTTTAAGCCACATGAATAACCTTTAGAGGAATAAAATAGTTCCTTGCCCTTCAATAAATATTCTCCGTACATGTTAACACACATGATTTTCTAATGCGAACAAAATCTAGATTCTGACAGTTTTAAAGAAATCATATATAGTGATTTTGCTTTCAGTAAGACATAGGCTACCGTCTTAATATTGATGTTTTTTTTTTACCATTTTTTTGTGTGTTTTATATTTTAATTGCCTATGAACATTAATGAAACAGCCTAACTTTAAATACCAAAAGCTCTGGTAACAAATGACAAAAGTGAGTATCCCACTGAGAAAAAAGCACTGAGGTCGAAATTGGCTTTTATTATTTTCTGAATTCATTAACTACTATATTGAGAAGGGGGAAAGTTGCATAAAGAATTTCAACTTCACTATTTATTGCATGATATAATTATAATACCCTAAATTAAGAATTGGATATTGTAATTATAACAAATTTTACAGGCTTAAAATGGAATAAACAAAATAGATGAAATGATAGGGCCCATACACATAATTCCTACGCCCCATTCATTAAGACTGGTTATACTTATGTGGTAAACCAGCTAGAATCATTTTTTAAAAGGAGTCTGTTCAGATAAACTTTAATGAAATTATCTCATTGAAGTAAAAACAACATGATTTATCTGAAACAAGCTAGGCCCTTTAAAGTATTAAACTATTAGAATTCTTTGAAGGGAAAAATACATAGAATTCAGGGGGGAAGTGGATATAAGCTATCAATAATTTTAAAAAAAGCAATGTCATCTCAGATTCTACACCAACTGTTAAAAAAAACAAACAATGAAACTGAGGAGTACTGTTTTATCATGGGCAGGAACAAGGTTTAAACATACTAATCAAGATAAGAAGAAATGGACAATTGAATTCATTACCCAAAGAGCATAAATAGCAAAATAATAAGGGCATATGTGGACAAATAAAAATCATTCAGGCTATAATTTAAAAGCTACAGCTTATCAGAACATTTTATAGATGTATATACCCTTCTGTAAAGTCATTATGGGAATGTCTTCAGATATTAAAAATGTTAATGATTTAAAATAGTATCTGAGTACCACATTCCATCATCTATCAGCATTGTACTACATCCCATATGAAGATAGACACCATGACAAATGGGTAAGGTTGATAGACAACCTAAAGCAGGTATCAGGAAAAAACTCTTCAAATAGCTCGACAAAGATATTTAGGACTAGACTTTTAAAAACTTACCCTGTCTTCAACTGAAAGAAGAGAAAGTATTTTGAAAATATGCAATTAAGATAAAGTTATTTTGAGCATTTGCACGTAATTCCTAAGAAAAAACATTCCTAAGAAATTCCTAAGAAAAAACATTCATGACAAAATAGTAGAAAGAGATCTTAAGATAATTATCAGAACTTGCTAGAAAAAAGTGTTAAAATTATCAAGAATCTGAATAATACAATAAATAAACATAGTATGATCTATGATCATAAACATTATATAATGTATAATTACAAAAATTTATATAGTGTATAAGTACAAAATTCAATGTGATTTTAATGACCCATATATCATTTTCATAATAGGGACTACTTTTGCCCATGAATTTTTTAGAGAAAAAAGTGTATGGATTATGTTTCACCACAGTAAAATAATTGATAATAAGTTGTTAAATAAATAAACAAAATTAAAGATACTCCTCCCAAAACAGAACTTAAATAACTCTATTATTTTAAGATACAACAGCTGCATTTCAGGACAAGTTGAAAATGACTGTCTAGCCGTAGGACCTGGGATGTCTTACAGAAGTTCCCTGAGTTGAGCATGGTTTGGGAACAATAGAATAGAAATCTCTGGACTAACTGTAAGGATGGACCCTTGTTAGTCATTATGAGTGTATTGAAACCATTCAGTGCAGATATACCATTACATATGCAGCCTTCAATGGTATGACATAATATCTGCCAGTTGAAATTTGAAGCAAGGACTGGGAAAGGAGACGAGGAAATCATGAACTGGAGAAGATTTTCCTAAATTGAATTCATTGCATTTTAGTCATAGAGGGTGAGGTAGTAGTTAGGTTCAGGTGTCAGTTTGGCAGGTGATGATGCCCAGTTGTTCTGTTGCTGTTGTATCAGCATATAAATTTCATCTATGGCTGAATACATCTGTGGTTGGCTAAGGAGAATGCCTTCCTCAATGAGTAAGGCATAAAAGGAGAAGTCAGAAGAGGGAGAAACAACTCAGTACAGCTCAGCACAGCTCAGCCCAGCACAGCAAAACTCAGCTCAGAGCTCAGAGCCAACACAGACTCAGACGTTTGGAGATGCAGAAAGGAAATCACCCCGGGGAAAGCCATTTGAACACAGATGTCAGAAAGGAAGGCCAACAGATGTCACCATGTGCCTTCCCATGTGACAATGAAAACCAGATGAAGGTTAGCAGCCTTTCCTCTGAGAAACTGTAAATTTGTAACTGAGTAATTGCCCTTTATAAAAGGCAGCCCACCTCTGGTATATTACATACTGGCAGCTTTAACAAACTAAAATAGGTGACCAAAACGGGACTTGAAATGTAAATCAAATTCAAAGTATCTTAAAGTAATATGTCTTGTCCCAAGGAAGAAATCCATGCTCAAATTATGAAGCAGTGGGAAATGACCCAACAGATATTGCTAAACTTATAGTATGCAGTTTTTAACCATAATCAAAGGAAAATGGAGAATTTTCTATGTTTTTAACTTTAAAAGAGGAAAGATAATGAAGTACTAAATTAAATAATTTAGAAAACATTTTAAGATGTTAATTCTTATATATACAGGAGTAGCTAATCAAATTGAAATTTAGAAATTAATCTAGAAATCAAGAAAATAGTATAAAGATAAATTATATAGAAGGTTATAAATTAGCAAATATCATACAATAATCTAACATTGAATAGTTCTCTTTATCTTTCAAAGTGATACTATTTCTTTTACTTCATTTTAATCTGATTTATAAAAAGAAAATAAGAATTAATAGATAAAGAGATCCAGGGTCAGAGATATGAAATAATTTATCCAAAATAACTTTTAAGCATTTCTTCTGAGCTCATTACTACTTCCATATATTCAAATTACTGCCTTTAAAAATATATTTTTATTATTCTTCTCTTTTCCTATAACTTTTTTCATCTAAAACCAATTTATGGCACTCAGCCACTCTCTTTCTGCTCCCACCAGAATGTCTTTACCCTTTACTTGTTTAGTGTAAGCTGTGGGTGATTGCATTTCTTTCTTCACATTAACCTATAAGAAATGAATTTGTTTTCATGACATAATTCAGTGTTTTAACAAATTAAAACTACTTAATACAGAACATGACCCCAGGTAGCCTTGTACTGAGATAATGTACAAGGCAGGAAAGTCAAGCTTGACAGAGTTTATTCAGGGGGACCTCATTCGAGCAGGACTCAGAGGCACAATTCAGACTTCACAGCATGTTACGAATTCATTTCATTGCCTCGGTGAGAGGGGGAGGATGAAAAACATTAAGAATTATTTTGTTATTCTTGCTGGAGTTGCATGAAGATGTGGTCAATAGTAACATGTAAGAATTTAAAAGATACAAAAGATTATATTACAGTGTATATTGGTTTAACTAGGCCACTATTTAATTTGGAAAATGTCATATGTAAATATAGCTCTAGAGTTTCACTTGGAGTAAACTAAGAAAAATAGTCCATATAAAAAGAAACAGGGCTCAAATAAAATGAAGTCAAAATAATACAGAATATATTTTTGTTCAATCACTTCATCAACAGCAAAAAATCAGGACATAATTAACTTCAGCATTTTAGTGCATAGACAAAAATTTCCAAGGGCTATTCTGTTTTCAGCAAGTGAGTTTTATTTCAATGTTTTAAAACATTTTAGAAACACCATAAACATTTTAAATATTTAGGTGAAAGTTTATTTGAAATTGTAATTGTTTCAGAAGAGTTCTCTGATTATCTTAAAACAGTGTATTAAATTTGTTCTGTGTGCTTTAAATGTTTACAAGTTCTTTCATTCCTAGAAACTAATATAGAAACCCATTACTGATCATTTGTTTTTAAAGAATACTTTTTAAAACCACAGTTCACTCAGAAGCAATTTATTTTACATAGTTTTTTTCCTTTGCCAACATACTCTTTATGGACAGAGTGAAAGAGAATGTCACTAAAAATAAATTCAAAGGGAACATGTTACCATCGGTTCAAGTACTAGTTAATACAGAGCAAAAATAGCTGATAATTTGGATTATGGAAATATTATATTTCTGGTCTAATAGCAAAGGTCCTTAGAGCAGCACTGTCTTAATCTTTATACCACAGGCAATAAGCCAAGTGAAAAAACAGCAACTACACTAGATTCTAGAGGCAGCTGTATCAAATGTCACCTAGCTTGCATAGAACTTATAAGATATTTGGGAATACTTAGTAGGCCTATAATAAACATCAACTATTGAGAAAATAATCATTGTCCTTGATATAAAGAAAGCTAATTATCTCATGGGAATTACAGTGTATTACATGAACAGTTATGATTAACACTGATAAGGACTATTATAGGGTAAATTCAAAGTACTATTCAATTCATTCCTTGTAAAGAGCACTTAGTCTAGGTGGCAGGGGCAGCGTGGAGTGTGCTGAACAGCAGACCGCTTAGCAAGAATGGAGGCTGTGTTTGCCTTATGTAGGACTAGGACTTAACAGAGTGAAGTTGCTGGGAAACGACTATAGGATTAGCGGAGAAGACACTATTCTAGAGTCAAGACAGAGATTGTCAATTAAACAGCATGTCAATAGGGCTCAAGTGTATCTGCTTCATTTAAAAGTAAAGATTTGGGACTGGAGTTGTTAAGTAATGGGCAAGTCATGAGAGTCACTGTGAATCCTTTTAAGAAGTTTTGCTTTCAGCCTTAGGCTAATGGAAAATCCACAGAAGGATTTCCTAACATCTCAAAAAATTTAATGGAGTATCATTTTTCAGACTACTCAGGTTCAGGAAATTTGAATACTTATTGAGAGATCAAAAGATATAAGGTATTTTACAAAATGTGAGCTCCATAATATGTCATTTAGGTTACGATATTCAGATTCAATTCTGTGCAATGCATAAGCCTATATTTTAGGAATAGTAGTGACATAAGGCTTTCTGAGGATCTAAAGAGGACTAAATGGAATCTAAATCTAACCTGGATTAAATGGAAGCAAATATGGCAATCTACTTAAGAGGCTACCACAGTAATTCACGCTAAAGATAAATTAACACAAAATGAAAAATGCAACATTCCAGAATTACCTTTGGCAGGATGGCAGAGACACATAGGTAAGTAAATACTGGGATAATTCAAATTGACAAACAACTCTTCAGACTGTTCAAAGAAACAAAAACATCATCAGCGAGATCTAAAAATATTTTAAGAACGATTATAACCACAGATCCTACAGACATTAATGAGATAATATGAGAATGCTATGAATAATTGTATGCAAAAATGGCCATTTAAATGATGAAATTGACACGTCTTGAAAAACACAATTTAGGATGATTGACAAATTAAGAAATAAAAAATATGAATAGCACTATCTCTATTAAAGAAAATCACTTTGTTGTCAAAATCCTTGCCAGAAATAAACTCCATATTCAAACTATTTCTTTGATGAATTCAGTTTAACCTTCAAGGAAGACCTAGCATCAATCTTTCACAAATTATTTCAGAAAAAATATATGAGGAAGGAAGACCATCCAATCTTTCTATAAGCCTTAATAAGTCTAATACAACATCTAAAAAAAAGCAATACAAAACCCCCAAAATATAGATATACAAACTTCATGACTGTAGAAGCAGAAATTCCTAAAGTAATATTAGCAAAATAATCAAACAATACATAAAAAGGATAATACACTATTATAAAGTAAGAGTTTACCTCAGAAATGCAAAATTATTACATTTGAAAATCAACCAAATGTATGTCACTATATGACATAATAAAGGAAAAAACTATATGATAATTTCAATAAGTTAAAACAACAAATGTCTTTCACAAAATTCCACACCCATTCATGAGAATCTCAGAAAACTGTGAATAATATGGAATTTCCACAAAATGACAAAGGTCGCCTAATGAAAAGTTTCAGCTAACATGCACTTCAAAGGAAAGACTATTTCTGCTCCCCAGGCTCTGTGCTTTCACCACATCTATTCAGCATCATGCCAGTCCCCTGATACTGTAATTTAACCAAGATACACAATTAAAAGCCATGAAGTTCAGGAAAAAAGGGAAACTTCCCCTATTGGAAGATATGATTGATTATAAAAAATAATAAAGCATCGACGAAACAACTGCTAGAATAAATAAGTGAATATATGAAAGTGGCACAATATAAAATTAAGACGCAAAAGTGTTTTCTTATATGCTAGCAGTGAACAATTAGAAACGTATATATAAATATATGTATATATTTTTATATATGACTTTATTAATAAAGCAAAAAAAATGTAAAGCAGGGAGAAATTTAACAAAAGATGTGAGAGACTTAAAGAAAACCCAAATGAATCTCCAGATAATTAAGCTGAGTAACAAAGCCAACGCCGACAATTTGCATACTCTGTGATTCCATTTAAATAACACTTTTGAAATGGCAACGTTACTGAAATGGAGAACAGATTAATAGTTGCCAGGCAGTATCTAAGAAGGGGTGAGGAGCTGGAGGGACACCATGAAGGCACAATATGAGGGATCTTTGTGCTGGTGACATACTCTACAGCTTGACTCTATCAATGTCAATATTTTGGTTGCGATATTGTACCTTTGTTTTCCAAGACATTACCACTGAGATAACTGGGGAAAGGAGTATGCAGAATCTCTCTATATCATTTCTTACAGCTGCATGTGAATCTACAATTATTCCAAAATACAAAGTTTAATTTAAAAAGAAATACAAAGGTGATTTGAACTGACACTTTACTGAAGAAGATGTATGTATGGTGACTATAAATAAGAAAAGATGTTCAACTCCATCTGTCATCAGAGAAATACAAATGAAAATAGAAAGGATGCATCTACTAGCATGACCCACCTTAAAAAGACTGACCACAGTAAGTATTGTCAAGGTTGTGGAGCCAACGGAATATTCAAAACCAGCCAGCAGGAATGTAAAAATAGTAAACCACTTTGTAAAATTGTTTGGTAGTTTCTTCAAATAGGTAAACATACACCCACATATGACCCAGCTATCCCACTCCTGTTTATTTACCCTAGAGAAATGAAAACCAGTATCCACACAATGATTGTATAAGTGCTCATAGCAGTTTCATATGTAATAAAAAAATATGAGAACCAACTAAATGGTTATTAACAGGTGAGGATAACCGAATTGGGTTATATATTTACAATGGAATACTATTCAGTAATTAAAATAAATGAACTATTGAAAAACAAAACAATATGGAAGAATCTCAAAACAATTATGAAATAGACAAAAAGGACTCCGTATTTTATGATTCATTTATATAAAATTCTAGAAAGTACAAACTAGTCTGCAGTGATAGAAAGCAGTTTATTGGTTGCCTAGATAAAATGTTAGGGCAGGGTTGATTTGCCAAAGAGGAAGAATAAAATTTTGGAAGTAATGGGAGATATTTTTTTATCTTGACTGTATTGATGGTTTCACAGGTATATGCATGTCAAAACACATCAACCTGCATACATTAAATATATAAAATTTATTTTATGCCAATTATTCTTCAAAAAGTCATAGCATATTCTAAAATGCTCACAAAATACAATGATGAGGTAATGAAACGTAAAGTCACACGCTGGAGGAAAATATTTGCAAAGCATGATGTCTGATAAAGTGCTATATCCAGAATATATAAAGAACACTTACACCAAATAACAAGAAATAAATAATTATATATGATTGAAATTTTAGTAAAAGCAAAGCTAGAACAGCATGAATCAGAGCGACTGGTGTTGAGAGATTAACTGATACATTTAGGGGTGGTAGAAGTGTTCCATGTCATCATTATAGCAATGACTTACAATTATATGTATATATATATTTGCTAAAACAAATCTAATTCCATCCTTATAACTAGTAAATCTTGTCATATACAATTTATAGTACAATAAAACTGTTTAAAAACATATTTACAGAATTTCCAATATGCTCACAAATGAAAACCAGCCAAGTCTTAGAAGAACCTAACTTGTTTATGAAATTTTTAGTACTTAGGTTTATGAGAGCGATATCCCATGAAATTCCTTTCTTGTAAAGCCTTGGTCAGTGTTTTTACTTTGAATATTCTAAGGAACATTTTGTTCAAGATTGTTATTATTTATTCATTAATGTTTGAAATAATTTATTGCAGAAACTACCTGGGACTGTAGTTCTTCAGGAGACTTTGGTTTATGGATTGAATTCTTTAACAGATAAAGAAGTGCTCATATTTGTGCTTATCACTTTGAGTTGTATTTTTCAAGAAACACAATGTATTCATTTTATTTTAATTGTCAAATTTATTGCCATCTGGATTTTTACAATTTCCTCTCATGATTGCATCTGTAATAATACCATTTTTAAATTTCTGATACTAATAAATTGTTCTCTTTTTTTTTACTAGATCTATTAATCTTTCAAATAACCAACTTTTAACACTGTTATTTCTGCTATTGTATATTTGTTTCTTTTTGTTGACTGGTGATTAAATTATTTCAGTTTAATTTGTCTGAAAAGTTCTTTGATTTGTTTCTTGGCCATTTTCTCATTTGCCTTCAAAATAGGTGCACTTTGCATTCTGTTAAGTTTTCTTAATTGTTCTTGGTAAAAGAGTTAGTTAAAGGCCAGATATGATAGGCTGAATAATAGCCCCCTAAAAATTTCCATGCCCTAATGGCTGGAGCCTGTGAATATGTTACTTTACATGGCAAGAGGGACTCTATGGCTGTGAATAAGTTCAGGATCTTGTGATAGGAAGACTCGCCTGGATTATCCAGGTGATCCCCATCTAATCACAAGGGTTCTTATAAATAGGAAGCAGGAGATCACACTCAGAGAAAGAGAAATAACATGGAGTCAGAGGTCAGAGTGATGTGAGCATGAGCCAAGTAATGTGGGAAGCCTCAACAGGCTGGAAGAGGCGAGGAAATGGATTCACCGCTACAGTCTCCAGCAGGAACCCAGCCCTGCTGTGTCTATGCCCTCGGTTCATTTTAGGCTTCTGGCCACAGGAACTGTGCAAGATAAAACATTTGTGTTGTTTTAAGCTATGAAGTTTGTTGTAATTTGTCACAGCGGTAGTAGGAAACACATACATAGGTATTCCATCTTAACCAGAAGCAAAAGCCTGTATTCATTCCCTCATGTTTCTTACTGTGCATACGTGGAGCTTATGTGTTACAGATTTTCCTACGGGGGGAAATGTTCAATTTAACTTTTAAATTTAAACTGTTGATGCTCAGCTGAAATTTCTAAAGTAGATCCAGCTTAGAATATAATATACTCTCAGGTTTTTTGCTAAAACCTGCTAAGGTCAAACAATTTCATTATTTTAATAAAAAAAGGTAGTTATGTAAAAGAACTCTGCCAGGAATAATTTATTGATATGCTTTTAAAAGCAGAACTCAGATCTATTTCAACTATAAAATTTCATTGACAGAGTTATATTTAAGTCTCTCAAACTGTTTCCTGAATTTCTTCACTTTATGAGATGTATTTAACCAATTTAAATATAATGCAGCATAATGGTTTTTGTGTAGAATTGTGGACAGAAAATAATGACCTTAGCCATAAACTTCAGTAATCTGAATGATATGCCTCAGGGACTTCAAGGCAAGGCAAATGCATAATGGCACTTCCTTTCTCTCACTGTGTAAGTCTGTAGGTTATGTGTTCTATTTTACTAGGGTTTATATAGATTACTTTCTTCCAAAAAAAATTTATAAAGCTTATTCTAGATAATGTTATTACCAAAGGTAAAGACATTAAAAACATTATCTTATTCAAAGCTTTTACCTTAAACTACCTGAATATAATTTTATTTAATGTGGTACTGTAGTATGACAGAATTTACCTGTTTATGGTTGGGAATTCATGGCGCAAAATATTTTTTCTTAGACCTTTAATTCAAAATTTCAGAGGATTCTTTAAAGTAGAAGTCAAAATGTGCATGTGTATAAATGAAAATTCACCACATGGAACATGATAAAAAGTGCCAGAGTCCTTGATAGCAATAGATCATGTTTGAGAAGTTTCTATCAGGGGTGATGGGTAAAATCATAACAGTCTGTACCAACACACAATCAACAGGCCTAAAGAAAAACTGCATGTTAAATAAAAATAAACACACACACGTATGCATGTTGAATTGCAGTTGGCCATTTCCTCAGAAATCACATGTCAAACTAAGTGAGGTTACATTAGAAATTTTCCTGTTCCTCTTACTCCAAGATTTTTACCATCCAACTTACATTTTGCCAGAGGTCCTCAAGGCTTTCCTCAATACTGGTCAAATTTAAGGTAGTCATCTACACCCATTACATGAAATCTAAATAGACTTCTCTCGACTTCATTAGTTAACTTCAATTCCTGTCCTTCATCAATCATCTGATTTCTCCTTTTCCTGATTCCCACTGTACCCATTGTGACTCCAGGCATAAAGATGATCAATCCTCCATTGCATAGTGTATAGAATATGCAAATGAGTATGAACTTATCAACAGCAATAAAATAGCAAGGAAAACAGTATAAAGATTCAATTCCTGCTTTCTTTGGTAAAGGGTCCTACAGAGAGAATAATACGACTCAAGAAATGACCTTGCAAGAAAAAAGAGAAAAGTTCTTCTAGAAGATAGCAAGAGGTCAGGTACCTGTATTCTTAAAGGCAGAAAAAGAAGGGGTTTTTTAAAAGTAGATATTGCCCTGCCACCTCATACACCCTTTGTGCCAGTTTAAAAGGATTATGTACCCTAGAAAACCCATGTTTTAATCCTAATCCATTTTGTGGAGGCAGCCATTTCTTTTAATCCCTATTCAGCACTGTAGGCTGCAAAGTTAATTAAATTATCTCCACAGAGATGTGACTCACCCAATAGTGGGTATTAACCTTTGATTAGAGGGAAATGTGACTCCACCTATTCCAGGTGGGTTTTGATTAGTTTAGTGAGAGCCTTCAAAAGAGGAACCATTTTGGAGAAAGCTTCAGAGCCATGAGAACCACGAGAGCCCAGGCAGCCACAGATCTTTGGAGATGAAGAAAGAAAACGCCCCTAGACAGCTTCATGAAACAAGAAGCCTGGAGAGAAAGCTAGCAGATGTCGCCATGTTTGCCACATGCCCTTCCAGTTGGAAGAGAAACCCTGAACTTCATTGGACTTCTTGAGCCAAGGTACTTTTCCCTGGATATGCCTTAGATTGGACATTTCTATAGCTTTGCTTTAATTTGGATATTTTCATGACCTTAGAACTTGTAAATTTGAAACTTAATAAATTCACCTTTTAAAAAGCCATTCCGTTTCTGGTATGTCGCATTCTGGCAGCTTGCAGACTAGAACACCTCCCTCCCCCCATTAAGAACTTTGAACATTTAGAGAATTTCTGGAAATTTTCTAAAAATTAATGCTGAACTCACCAGCTAATAGCGGATACATTAGAAATGTTTGCAGGAATCACGTCTTCTACTTTTTTCTGTAATATGATTTCACAGTTAAATTTGATACTAATGGAGAGATGCTTCTCATTGTTGGGAAGAAAATTATAGGGTTTAGGTAAATTTTATAGAAGGGTTAAAAAAAAAACTATGTTTTTTCTTGGCTTATTTCAACTCACAAAAATGGCGTGATTCAAGGTAGGCCATGGTGGTACAGTGGCAGAGTTCTCGCCTGTCACACTGGACACCCGGGTTTGATTCCCGGTGCCTGCCCATGTTAAAAA
>PVIY010048897.1:0-17029 GCA_004026745.1 Myrmecophaga tridactyla
GTTGAGCCAGGTTTAAACACTGAGTTCCTTTCCTTCAGGTAACTCATAAAATTTGTCATTATTCATGTATTAGTTCATTTGTCTGTGCTTCCTACTAGTCTAAATTCATGAATTTATTCCTTGAATGATTTTAGGCAAGTTTCCCTGAGAAAAGTACTAATGAATTTTGAATCTAGAGAAAGTGTTTGTCCACTAATAGTTAACCTGACCTCAAATAGCCTGGGCCTAAATGCCTGCAGTCAAATTCAATAATTAGAAAGTAAATAAGGACTGTCTTTTTTGGTTAAAATTCTCTTCCTTATAAAACAGAGCCCAAACAGGCCAAAAATGCAAGCAAATCAATACTTACTGATGATGCTTTCATCAAATTGCACACTCAGAGTTTCTTTATAAGTCTAGAAAGGGTAAAATTTTCATGAAGGACTCTCCTTTAATGAAGTTGACAGTGTGATCAGTCTATAATCCAAAACATATTCTTATTAATTCAGATGAGAGATACATATAATCAACACATGCCTTCTTTAACACCATTACCCAAATTACATAAATCATACAGATATCCTTTAATTCCTCCTAAAATCCAAAAACAACCTATATACCTTTTCAAAAAAAACCTCACTCTTTAGTGATTTTTGTATGCTGTGTAAGTATTCTGGAGAATCTACAGGTAGAAGGGCTCTACTACTCTTCATCTATAAAAGGACTTGTAATCAACCACCACTCTCTAAGAATGTGAACATTAATGTAGTCTATATAAGGTAAATACTTTTGCTAAAAAATAAATACTCAAATAAAAATATATTCTTTTTTTGCATGAGCAGTCAAATGTCATATATATGGAATCATACAGAATGAGGCATTTTGAATGTGACATCTTTCACTTAGTATTATGTATTTGAGATCCATACTTGCTGTATGTATAATGTTGCTGAGTGGCGTTTCATTGTATGAATGTACCACAGTTTAACCATTCACAAGTTGAAGGATTGTTAGATTATTTTGGGGCAATTATGCATAAGGCTGCTATAAACATTTGTATATAGATTTGTTTGTTAACCTAGGTTTGCATTTCTTTAAGATAAATGGCTAGGTGTGGAAATTTGGGTCATATGATATATATGATATAGATTTGTCTAATTTTTCAACTAGCAGACTTATCCCAAGTTTTTGTACAATTCTGCATTTTTACCAGGGATGTATGAGAGTTTCAGTTGCTTTCCATTTTAGCCAAAATTTGGTATTGTAATTTTTTTTAAAAGCCAGTATAGACTAGTGCTATGGTGGCTCAGTGGCAGAATTTTTGTCGGCCATGCCAGAGGTGTGAGGTTTCCCTTTCATCTGGGAAGGCACATGGTTATGTCTGCTAGCTTTCTCTCCTTGATACTCCTTTCAAATGGATTCTGGATTTCAGGGAGCTTCCCAAGGGGTATTTTTTTCTGCACAAGTGTTTCTCTCTGTGTTGGTGCTGAAGCATTTTCTAAATTGGTTCTCTCTTAAAATACTCCAGTAGGTGACCCAGCTTGAATGTATGGAGTCTCATCTCCATGGAAACAACCTAATTAAAGGTCCCACCCACAATTGGGTGGCTTAAATCTCCATGGATACACCTTAATAAAAAATAATCCACCCAACAGATGAGTAAAAATTAAGGACATAGATAATTACATAATGGGTGGGATGAGGGGTAAAAAATTGGGGTAAATTGCAATAGTAGTAGTAAATGAGGAGGAGAGGGTAAGGGTATGGAATTTATGATTTTTTCTTTTGATTTCTTTTTCTGAAGTGATGCAGATATTCTAAAACTAATCATGGTGATGAATACACAACTATTTGATGATTAAAAATACTGAATGTAGTGATGCATTATATAATGATACTGTGAACCTTCAATTGTATACTCTGGATAGATTGTATTCTGTGTGACTACATCTCAATAAAATTGTATAAAAAGTGATTCCACCCAAAAATAATGAATCAGGATTAAAGAACATGGTTTTGGGGGGGGTACACAACAATGTCAAAGCAGCAAATCCTACCCTCTGGACCCCAAGGAAAACCAATAATCTTTCCATATATAAAACACATTCATTCCATTACAATATCACAAAGCCTTAAAGCATTTTCCTAACAATACAAATGGAATACAAAGTCAGAACCAGTAAAAACCCTCATCAAATTCAGTTATAGGCCGAGTCTGTCCCAAGACAAAATTCCCCCCCGGGTCTGGACCTGTAAAACTCAGAACAAGTTATCTGTTACAAACATTTACAAGAGGCACAGTCATATGGTCAACATTATCATTTCTAATTGGAGGAATCAAAGGAAAACAAAGTTCACTGGCCCAAGCAGTTTCAAAAACTTACAGGGCAAACTACATTAGATTTCAAAGTCTGAGAGCCATTTATCCTCAGGACTTTAGAAAGCAGCAGTCCCACCCTTTCTGAGAGTAGAAACACTGCCTCTTCAAACACTGAGGTGAAGGGTACAACCTTGCGGGACATTGGAGAGAGCACCATTTGCTTGTTTCCACCCTCAACAAGCATTAGGAGAGCATCTAGGTTCTCTCCCATCTCTGGGGCATACTATTAACCCCTTCAGAAAAATAGAGGAGCAGCAAGGCTCTCCCCAAACCACAAGAAATGAGCTCCACCCTCTCTGAGGCCCACTCTCTGAAACTCTTCCTGAACATTGAGGCAGAAGACATGCCCTCTGCTTTCAGGGCAAACTCACACTCTCCAAATGCATGGAGGCTTGCTTTCCTGGCCTGTTTTCTTGGTTTTAAACCTTAGCTTCCATGGTTCTGCCTTTGAAGTTATTTTTTCTTCAATCTGTCCATTTTCTGTCCCTTTTAGCGCAGACTGGCCAGGGAAAGACAACTCTTGTTGATCAACAGTCAACTCTTGTTGATTTTCTAGGCAGAATACTGGGATCATACCTATCAGTTGATAGGACTTTCCACAAATCCTCCCTGAGTAATACCTATCAGATGATAGGACTTTCCACAAATACCCCCTGGATAATTCCATCTCCAATCCTTGATTTTTCTGTAGTAGTTTACAAGTTCCATGTTTGGTTAAATCCTCACATAAGGAACTGTTATCTTAGGTCTCCCTTTCTGGAATCACAGAAATTTCTAGTTTCTTTGTACACAAGAGTTCAGATCTTGGTTTATCTCTTTTCTGTAACATTTCACTATAACCTGCAAGAAGAAACCAGGCCACACTTTCCGCATTTGTGTAACTCTTCAGCTAAGTATCCTAGCTTGTGGCTTTTAAATTTTGCCTTCCATTCATAACCAGGACTCAATTTAGTTAAATGTTCTGCCACTTTAAAGCAAGGATCACCTTTCTTCCAGTTTGGAATAACATATATACCATTTCTGTCTAAAACCTTATCAGAAGTATCTTTAGAGTCCACATTTCTGCCAACAGTCTCTTTAAACAATATAAACCTTCTCTATAAAGGTCCTCACAAATCTTCCAGAATCTCCTCTTATCCATTTAAAAAGCCATTCAAAAACATTTGGCATTTGCAAAACACTGCTGGCTACACCTCTTGTACCAATATCTGTTTTAGTTTGTTATTGTGCTAGAAATGCAATATACCAGAAGTGGTTTGGACTTTATAAAGATAATTTATTAATTTACAAGACTATTTTTCAAGGCCATAAAATGACCAAACTAAGGCATCCAGAGAAAGATCTCTTGACTCAAGAAAGGGCTGATGATGTTCAGGGTTTCTCTGTCAGCTGGGAAGGCATTTGGTGATGTCTGATATGTTTCTTTCCTGAGGCACACAACAGTTTAAAACTGGCAAAGAGGCAATTCATTGTTGTTCTCCAATTTGAAAAAGGAGCAATAAAATTTATATAGTTCTACAAACATGAAGCATATGGTTCAATATATTAATATGTTATGTGCCAAATTAATATGATTAAATTCTGCCCAAAATTCACACCAAATACACTGACAACATTAATAAATTGATTCTAATATTTATTTGAAAGACATAAGGTCAAGAATGCTGCCATTGATTTCTTTGCTTTAGTCCCACCTAGGCACTTCTTGCTATTTATGATCAGGGCCTGACACACAAGAATAGGGATCCCTATCTTGGCAAGTGTGATTAATTTGATCGGGGGAAGAAGATATGCTGTTATGTTACATGAGGAAAGAAGAATATGTTTGGCACCTACATGATTTACTAGGTACCTCTCTATATTCTCCTGTCAAACTTGTTAATAAATGGAAAATTTAGCAAACCCTGCCTAAGCAAGGCTTTGTGACATAGAGATCTGACCCATCAAGGGTAAGACCTGACACTGAAAGAGGTGCCATGTGGTGGTGAGGGAAATCTAGAATGCACAAGGTAGAAGGATACTGATTGGCCCCAAGAACACCTGAAGCCATGGTAGCATTATTTGTAAATGTACTTCCTCTTTCATATTCCTTCAGGAAGAGAGGCCTGGGGCAACACCTCCCTAAATAAAGATAGATCTAAGTGAGACAAGAGATGAACTGGATGGACATGTAAATGGTCCACCAAGATCCTTCTTATGTGAAAAATTTCCTGCTCAGATTCTGAAATGTTATCAACACTTTGACAATGTCATTTATTTGTTTGGATATTTGAGGATTGCCTCACCTGCAGAAAACCACATGCCATAAGGTCACACATTCCCAGGGTGATTAATGGAGACCAAGGTATGTAGTCATGGCCATTCTAGTTCAGATAAGTATGCATATACTGGGTCATGTCAGTAATAAGGTTGCTTTGCAGATTCAATTTTCCCTCTGCCCAGGATTTCTTTCTCTCCTCTCCTTTCAACTACATTTATCCCAAGAGCACTTTCAAATAAATATCCTACATATTAGGTTCTGGGAATCTAACATGGGAGAACAGTCAAAACTGTCTGGAGAAAAAGAAGATTTCGTAAGCAGGAATTACTCAAATTCAGCTGAGGATGAAATAAGCCGAGGGCTGAAAAATCTCATGAGACTGCTATATTGATGAAAATATTACTGTCATCAAGACTGATGTCCATGAATTAATGGGAATAAAAATTCAGATTCGACAGGGTGAGAAGGGTGGGATGAGGAGAGAATCTGATGTTTGGACTGTGCTCTCAACTTGCACTGAAAAGTACATGAGAGGTCAGCAGCTGTAAATAAAATTCAAAAGTGTTTTAATGGCTCATCAAGTTTCAGAATGGAAGATTTTAGAACATGTTGAAATTCAAAGAGCCTGGATCAGATTTTAGATGGAGTAGATTCTAAGATAAAATATTATTTATAAATAACAATATAAAATTCATGATACTTTAGCAAGAGATGGGAATCAAACACAAAGTTAGAAGTAAAGAAGTCAACTGGGATAAAAGATGATGCCTCAGCTTTTATGGAGAGATGCCAGCAGAAGAATATTTTCAAATTTAGTGGCTCAAAATACCTACCTCAAAAGTACCTATTTTGTTTCTCAAATAGATTTCAAATGAGCTGCTGAATTTGAGTGGAAAGGTAAGAATGTGGAGATTCATAGACATGGCAAGGGTGTAAAAGAGTATTTATTAAGCCTGGGGAATGGAATTGACCTGAAAGACCTAACGGGATTGCCTGAAATTTTTGAGAAATGCCCCAGATAGCCTGGTGTCACAGCCTCATATACAGGGGAATAATTACAATGTAACTTAGTAAAAGAATTTCCTCCTGGCAGCCAGAAAGTTCAATGTATAAGGGCCTATCTCTGCAGTAAAAATTTTTTCTGAGGGCCATTACAACTTGGAAACCTTCAGTTTGCCACTTAGGGTCCTCAACAATTGGCAATTGTTACAGGGGGTGGTAGACACTTAATGTTAAGATACACCAGAAATAGGCATGCTACTAAACAGCAAAGGAATTTTAAGACTGAGTGTATCTGAAGGCCAGGACTGAATATAATGATCCCTGTGGCCAAATGCAACTCATGCTTTTAGAGCTCCAGGATAAATTCAAGCATCACTAAATATGACCTATTTGTGCCAAGGAAAATTAATTTCTTCATCTGAAAAATGTAGGTGGTATTTTAACCAACTTCTTATTCTGAATGGTAAAATAAATAGTTGATATAGAGTGCTTTGAAGTAAGCTCAATAAAGATATTCAGTTAACATGTTTATTTATAATAGTAATGCTGTATTATTATTTAAGTTTTAGACAAATAATTTTTTCTGAGTTCAGGAAGTGATGTCAGGCCCTCTTTATGAGAAGTATGAAGTTTGAGTCTAACATATTGTATCAAATTAGAAACCATTGAATTCAGTTTGAACAGAATTATGTGGAAATGTGTGAATCCTGATTAAAATATACCAATCATAGGCAACAGAACAATCCTTAAAGAGGAAAAGGAAAATTCATAATTTTTCAAAAGTTTGAAATAGTATCAAAGGTCTTCAAGTCAATGATATATTCCTTGAAAGAATAATTCTAACAAGATTAAAAACTTCATGCAATGAATTCAGAAAATTTCAATATTATCCTGATAAATTCTACAATATTGAAAAATCTGAACAGTTTATTAAAATAGCTAAAAAGGGATAATCACAATAGAAGTCATAGTTTAAGTAATCAAACAAATATTTTTAATTATTTTAGATATGAAGCCTGGAAATAATTTTAATAAAATAGAAAATCTTTTAACTCATTTAATGGGTCCCCAAAGAGCATGAGACAAATATATGCTTTGTATAATTGTTTATTTATGAAAATTCACTGTCATTGCTATGGCTTAAATTTTGTCCTAAAAGATTTTTAACCTGAAAATAGTCTTAAGTCCTAACAAATTCAAACAGTTGGGATCAAACAATTCTCTTTTTTTGTCCCATCCTTGGCTATACCAGTTCAGGTGTCCCCCAGTTCAGTTTGTGACAGTGAACATTGATGGCTTTTGTTTAATCACCAATGAAACTACTTCAGGAAGCTCCCAGACACTGTCCAACTAACTGCTGGCATTTCTTGACAGGGAACTGACTGCTTCAGATTCCCTCAAATACTTACAAATGGTTTCCCTCAACATTAATCGCAAAACATGGGCACTAATAAAGAACAAATGCCTAAATCAAAATATCTGTCATTCTTTCAATAGAGTTTCTGAGACTTTTCACATGCCACACTGTGATATACAATGCTGAGATAAACAAAATTGATACCTGCCCATCTGGAGTACATTTAGGTCAAGAGAGTGAAGAAAAATGTATTACTAGTGGTGTGTACTATGGTGGAAACACAGAGGTTTTGGCAGGCTCTTGATAGGTAACAAGGTTGGGCTTCAGTATTCAAACTACTAAAATCTAAGTGAGTATCTAAAAGAAGGCCATGCAGGGTATTGTTGTCATAAGGAGTTCTAGGAATAGGTGGCTGTGTGAACAAGTCACTAATGCAGTAGAGCCTATGGCCACCCCACAGAACAAGTGAGGTTATTCATGTGCTGCTGAGATCAGGTACACACAAACTGCCTGGGAATAAACATGGCTCCAATATCACCACATGACCCCTAAGACCACCATTTCAGGTAAAGCAAGGAACCAAAATCTCTCTGTGGGTAAACTGGCATAGTAGTAAAGCACTTATGGCCTAAATTCAGTAACTGCAAGAGGTCATGGGTGATTTTGAGACTGAAAATGTTTCATGACAATTCCAATCCTCCTGCTACTTTCCCTGCCACATCACTACCCATCTGTCTCCCTGATAAATAGTCTCTATGCTGTGGATCCCTACAGGGGTGAGACTACAATTGACATAGACTCATGACCCTAATTTAAGCAACTACATCATATATTTATAAAGATTCTCATCCAATTCTTCAAGAACCACCAGAGACCCAAAACACTGCCCTCCTGAAGAGGCACTGCATCCTGGTCTGAACCCTGCTGTGAAGAAAATAGACTAGTCAGACACATGAGAAAAGGTTACAAAATCTTGACTAGTATCATAATGAAGATGTAGGAGAAGATTGTGAAAGTGGATACAGTTTCAGTATTGCCCTATTTCAGAAATATTGGCATGTTCAGAAGATTCAAGGTTTACATGAAAAAAACACAGATGACAAATGTAAACACAGATCTCAGCATCAACACTTCATGAGAGAAAGCTTATAAATCTCTAAGAGGAAAATGAGTCTGTTAGTTTTCTGTCTTTCTAACATAATCAAGTTACCCAAATGAGTGAGGATTAAAGAAGAAAAGGGAGGCATCCAGGGTCATAACCAATTCTCTATCTATTTACAACTAACTGATGAGAAAGTTACTGCAAAAAAGTTATTACAAAAAAAAGAAGTGTAAAAATGGTGAGACCATGGACTGCTCAATTAGGGCAACCAATTCAAAGAAGAACTAAAGAATATGCAAAAGCATGAGAAATATTGTGCACCAGAATGTAGGTCCCAGCAGGCCCACAAAACTCAGCAGTGAAGTAACAATAGAGAGGGCTGCCAAAAGGAGGACTGTCAGGTGAAAAAATTTAGATATAATAGATTATAACTTGAAATTAAAGGACTGGAAGCAATTTTACAATTATTTTGCATATTGGAGATGATAATTGATTAGATGCAATGAAAGTGAAGAAAAGGACATATTAAAACAACAGCTGATTACAGAATAATTTTTAATAAAAAAACTACAAAACAGCAATAAAGGTTTTATATCTATTCAAAAATAATATAAACACTAATTACATTTAACAATATTCATGATATAATTATTTTGGGATAAGGTTCTAGTTAAGAGTTGGGCAGGTATAGTGTATAAATGAAAATACCATCATTTGATATGTGAAAGTATCTAAAGATGAATATAAATTTGGAAAGATAAAATTAAAAACAAAAAGATTACTGAAAACTGAAAAATACAAAGAAGCCTTAAAATAACTGAAAATACATACTTCTCAGAAATAAGGTTGAGGATGTGAAGAATTAAGGTATGGGGGAATTCTTGTTTATTATACTATTGGTGATTGTATTATTCAGTATTTCAACCTAAGACTATTTCATTTTGGTCCAACATCCAAAAGAAGGGAAACCATTTGGGACAGCAAAAGTTCACTATCAAATGTTAACTTTTCTTGGCAACCATCTGTATTTTCTCTTCTAAGCAGAGATGCTTTTGGACATGAACAGAAGGAGACAGTGGCAGTATCTTCACTTTTCTGCATAGGTCTGGGAAGCTGAAGACAATTGAGAACCAATGCTGCTCATACTTCAACAATCACATGAATCTCTGCAATCTTGTAAAAATTCAGTTCCTGATTTAGTAGGTTTGTGGAGGACCCTTTGAAGTTGCCTTTCTAGCAAGCTCTTAATATGTGTGATACAAAGGGCATATATACCTCACATTGTAAATTGCAAGGTCCTGTTCTGGTCTCCATTTCTTTATGGAAATGGTTTTCAAACTTCAATCCTTATTCAAATAATCTTGGGATCTTTTAAATTCTGAACGTCAATTTCAAAACCAAGGGCAATTAAATCAGAATCTTTGGCAATGGATTCTAGATATCGTAATAAAAGGAAGAGAAATACTGTCAAGGTGCAGAGGCCTTAAAATCCATTGTCTTAGAAGCAATGATTTAGTATGGGTGATATTCTCACTTGAAATTGTGCAGCTCATTATATCAACCAAAACATCAGATTAGGAAGCTCCAATGGATCTTCTGTCCTCAGAAGCAATGATTAAAAGCATAAACTGTCAAAATCATATTTGCCATAACAAATAGTCACAGGTTTATAGCAACCACATTGAAGGCTGAATCAAAAAGGTAACAAATGAGGAGAGACTTTGCAGCATTTCTACTTAACCCTATAACCCCACATCTCAAGTGTGGGATGGTTCTGAAGACAGCAACATCTAGTTCCTTTTCCTGATTCCAGAGGGAGCAGGGAGATTTAGATCTCAAGAAATTGTGCTTGTCTCATTTAACCTCTCAGGACATTTCCTGAAGGTTAGATGCAAGGTTGTTGCCTTTCTTTGGTCTTAGAATTCTGTCATGGCAAAAATAGTGGCAAATTGGAGGATGGCCCTTGAAAACATTAGAATGAGAATGAGAAATCTCTGCTGCCTGGGTAAAAGATGCCCAGTGATATACATAATAAACACATCAAAATCCTGTCTAAGAAAGCTGAAGAGGCCTATTTTAGAGAACAAATATTTTGAAAAACTTGTTTTTAAGGGGAATCAAGAAAGCCAAGTATGTGTTTTGAAAGCATTTGTGCTCATTCAGAAAAGGATCAAGAAGAACCTATGTTGCCACGTCAGTGTGATGATAAAACTTAAAAAAATTAGAAAGTGAAGACAAAAGTAGTTGTTTAAAGGGCCTAGCTAAGCATAAGGGAATACTTCAACAGAACCAATGCACTAAGACAGGGAAAGGTGTTTAATTTTACATGTGTGTTTTTCATATGGAATACTCTATGCATAGAGAACATATTCAAGTCTTAGTGAACACTCATGTTGGTGAAACCCACTTGAAAATTATATCTTCAAATATACTAAGGTAAATCAGGATCTGACTCATTTGTGAATAGGATCTATGGATATTCTTTGGCAGAATGGAATGAATTTGGGCTTGAACCCAATAGGAGATACTTCATATGCAAAGAAAATTGAACATGAAGATGGGAAGGAAAGAACCAGACATTGAAGCCAGAGAAGGGAGAGAGACCACCATGTGACAGAGAACTTCCATCATCACAATTCTACCAAGTATGACAGAAAGCATGGACCTGCTGACATTTTGACTTTAGTCTTCCAGCCTTCAAAACTGTGAGACAGTAAATGCATGTTGCTTAAGCCTGTATTTGTCATGGCAGCTCTGGTAAACTAAGACTACTAGTATTAATGAATTTTTTTGTATGTAAAACCTCTTTTTCTCAATATGACTCAGAGACAATTGCATACAACAATAATTATAAACCTATGTTATTGGGAACAAAATATATAAAGATGTAAGTTGTGACAATAACTTAAAGAGGGGTTGATTGTGCTATGTAAGACTATTATCAGTAATAGAGGACTTAATGCTATAAACCACCTAGATCTAGGAGACCTATTCAGAGCATGTCACAAAACAGAAGCATGTATCCATTCTTTTCAAGCTCACATGGGATATTCTCAAGGTTAGACCATATATCTAGTTACAAAATAAGTCTATAAAATTTTTAAAAGACTGAGACATACAAAGTATCTTCCCAAACAAAAATGATATGAACCATAAGTCAGTAACATAAGGAAAACTAGAAAATTCACAAAAGTGTGGAAATTAAATAGCACCCATTTAACAAACTGTGGGTGAAAAATCAATTACAAGGGATATTACAAAATATATTGAGATGGATGAAAATGATAACACAACATACTATCTTTGTGGGATGAAAAGAAAGCAGTGTTCAAGCAAATTGTATCTTAAAAACCCTACTTTAATCAAGAAAAATAATTCCCAATTAAGTATGTAACTTTACATGTTATGCATTGCATAGATCTATAAAAAGGAGAGCAGACTAAGCACAAAGTTATGAGAAAGAAGAAAATAATAAAGATTAAAATGGACAAACACAGAATGCAGAAAAGAAAACAAAAGACAAAGTCAACAAAACCAAAACATGGTTCTTTGAAACATCGATAAAATTGCCAAGACTTTACCTCAACTAACAAACCCCAGTAACAAAAATGAGAAAATAAAGTGGGGGATTGAATGAGGATCCTATAAATAATTGTAATCCAACAAGTTAAATAGTGTGGATGACAAAAATTCCTAGAAATAAACAAATTACAAAAATTGACTCAAGAAGATATAGAATATCTTAGAACTATAATAAGCAAAGAACTTGAATCAGAAATCAAAAACCTCCCCATGAAGTAAAAATCAAGACATCTTCACTGTTGAAATCAATAAAACATTTAAAGAAGAACTGGCACCAATACTTTTCAAACTCTTCCACAAAACAGAAGAGAAGATGTATTATATCCACACAATGGAATATCACTCAGCTGAAATAAGAAAGAAATAATCACATCATATAACAATGAACAAATAAACAACATGCTAAATTAAAGAAGGCAGACCTAAAAGTTCATATCTTAATGACTCTATTTACATACAATAGCCAGTGTCGGTAAATACATAGAGACAGAAAGAAGATTAATGTTTAATAGGCTTGATAGTGGTAGATATGGGGTTTCTTTTGAGGATTACAGAAATGTTTCAGTACTAGATAAAGCCAATGCACAACACTGTGAATACAGTAAATGCCACTGACTGTACACTTCAATATAGTTCATTTGATGTTATGTGCATTCAGCTACATCAAAAAAGGGATAATCACAAGTCAGGGAAATCCAATTTACTTTTGAAACATAAAACATATTTTAATGTATCTGTGTGAATATGAACATTAACAGATTAAAATTTCAATTAACTTTTTTTGTCATATTCACATCATGCAATAAACCCCATCACAGAGAAAAAAAATGAAAAATACCAAATGAAGACAGAGGCTCTAGAATTCCTTTCAAATGTTAAATTTGTGAATGAAATGGCAATAAACTTATGTACTACAACCATGCTATGTGCTAGAATTTTCACTTAATTTCTACTTATCAAAAACAACTCTAGACAATAAAAAAGAAACACAAAAAAGAAAAGAAAAACAAAGACAAAACAAAAAAATGCAAAAAGCAATTATAAAATTATCATTCTATTTTGATAGAACAGATAACATTCATAACTTAATCAAGAGAGTGCTATCTGGCTTTTAACATACTACCTCCATCCTCCCTTCTTTATCCCAGGAACCTGTTTTATTTTGTTCACACCATTTTACATTCTGAAATGTCCTTATTTATTCATCTTTATGCCATTTGGAAAGTATTGTATGTCCCAGAAAAGCCATGTTTTAATCCTGATCTAATCTTATGGGAGCAACCATTTCTTCTAATATAATTCAATACTGTAGGGCACAAGCTTTGATTAAATTATCTCCACAGAGATGAAGCATGCCTAATTATGGGTGTCACCTTTTTATTAGATGGAGATGTAACTCTGCCCATTCAGGGTGGGTTTTCATTAGTTTACTCAAGTCCTTTAAAAGAGGAAACATATTTCAGAGAGAGAAAGAAATGACAGAAACCTCAGAGCTGACTGAGAAAGCAGATGTAGATGCTTGGAGAACAGTTGCTTCAGAGAATAGAGACAAATGTTTGGAGATGCTTGGAGTCCAGCAGACATTGCCATGAGATGTTAAGCAAGACAGAATCTGGAGAAAGCCAAAAGAAGCCAAGAGATGAAAACCAGCCCCAGAGCAGCAGTGAGGAAGCCAAGCATGTAGTGACTGAAAACAACAGAGCCCAGGAGCAAGAGACCAGCAGTTGCCAGTCACATGATGTCCCAGTCAGCAGGTGTTCCAGACAATTTGGCCTTTCTAGAGTGAAGCTACCCTCTTGTTGGCACCTTAATTTGGGCATTTTCATAGACTTAGAATTGTAAACTTGTAACTTATTAAATCCCCTTTTGAAAAGATGTTCCACTTTTGATATATTACAGTCCAGCAGCTTGCAAACTAACAGTCTTCCAATTATTGATATTTCCAAATTTATTTGAGGGAATTCTGGCATGTTGTCTATAGGGTATCTAGTCAGTGTCTTTGTCTCCTTTCTCTATCTCCAGGACTAAAATGATTCCTTACATGATAATCAAGTCAGAAGCACTTATGAAGGAATTAAGGAATATATGAATCTCTTTCCTGCCCTTCAAAATGGCCTTATATCCATATTACCCAACATCATATAGGGGTTCTTATTTTGTAATTTTCTGGCAAAGCCTATCAAGATGAAGACTGTGTATCCACAGAATGAAGCCCTAACTGGGTTTGTAATCAGGGTGTGACCCCTGGCATATAGCCCTTCTCAGATTTATTAACTGTTTTTAAATAAAACGCAAAATAGAGGTTTATGTATGATAAAAATAAGCTGGAAAGTGTGGAAACTACAGAGAAGAGCAAAGTGCTTTCCTCTGAAATTTTTCTGAGAAATTGGTTGACCTGTGTCTTAAAATTTGGGGGATCATCTGGGTTCTCTAAACAGTAAGCTGTGAGCATATCACATTCACTTATACTTTCAAAAGCCCTGCTTATATTCAGACATTTGTTGTATCAAAGCAACTTTTACATCATTATCTACATTTCCTATTTTTAATGAGTCCTTTTACCATTTGAGTTTTGAATCTCTTTCAGTAATTTTAACTGTCCCCTCCAAGATTCTATGCCTATACTGTGTAATACTGTAAGCCCTAGATTTGAATTAGTGTTAAATTGACATTAACTTAAAAAAAATTTTAAAAACTAAAAGCTCAGCTCTTCAGAATCACCAGCTTTAAGAGCCCCTCCAAGATTCTAGATCTGTGCTGTGCAATATCATAAATATCAAATTGTTGTTAAATTTACATTGATGTTAACACAATCAATTAAAACTAAAATTTAAGCTCCTCAATAGTGCCAGTCAAATTTAAAGATCTCATTATGTACATGTGGGCAGTGGTTTCTGTAATGGACTGTGCAGAAATATATGCAGGAATGGAATACTATCTTTACTACAGACAGCACTGTTTTGACAAGTTGTCTGTATATTAGTATTTCTTATATTTTTTGTATATAAATAATTTATTTTATCCTTCTCTCTTAATTGCCTTCTATTTCTTTCTTCAAATGATATTTTCATTGTATTTGTTTTAACTTCATAAGGTAAGTATGCATATTGTTTAATTGGTATTTTCCACAAAATGAGGCAAAATTACCCTATAGTATTGTTTTAATTTTATTCACCTTTCAGATGTACTGCTTTCATGTACAAATTTCTTCTATACTTGTGGAATCAATTCTATCTTTAATATTACTGAATGTGCTGGTTTAAAAGGATGTATGCCCCCTGGAAAAGTCATGTTTTAATCAAAATCCCATTTCATAAAGTAGAATAATTCCTATTCAATACAGTATGTTTGAAACTGTAAACAGATCATCTCCATGGATGATGTGATTTAGTCAAGAATGGTTGTTAAACTGGACAAAATGAAGGCATGTCTCCACCCATTTGGGTGGATCTTGATTGGTTTATTGGAGTCCTATAAAAGCAGAAACATTTTGGAAAATGGGAGATTGGAGAGAACAGAGAATGCTGCAGCACCATGAAGCAGAGAGTCCACAAGCCAGCAACCTTTGGAGATGAACAAGGAAAATAACTCCTGGGGAGCTTCATGAAACTGGAAGCCAGGAGAAGAAGCTAGCACAATATTCCATTTCTGGTATATTGTGTTCTGGCAGCTAGCAAACTAGAACACTGAATTTTTTGATATATCCAAACATCAATAAGTGTTTTGCTTTGATATATGACTGTTCTAATTTGCTAGCTACCAGAAAATCAATGGCTTTCAAAAAGGAGAATTTAATAAGTTGCATGTTCACAGTTTTTAGGCTGAAAAAATGTCCCAATTAAAACAAATCTATAGAAATGTCCAATCTAAGACATCCTGGGAAAGATACTTTGATTCAAGAAGGACAATGAACTTCAGAGTTCTTTTCTCAAATAGAAAGGCATATGGTGAACACACTCAGGGTGTTTCCTCTCCAGCTAGCTTCCTCTCCAGCTCCATGGGAGACATTTTTCTTCTTCATTTCCAAAAGTCACTAGCCAGTGGACTCTCTGCTTCATGGTTCTGTGGCATTCTGTCCTCCTTCTCTGCTCTCTCTGAATCTCCAGGTTCCTCCCAAATATTTCCTCTTTTATAGGGTTCCAGTAAAGTAATCAAGACCCACCTGTAATAGGTGGGGACATGTTTCCACCTAATCCAGTTTAACACCCACTCTTGAGTGAGTCACGTCTCTATGGAGATACTCTAATTAAAGTTTCCAACATACAGTACTACATAGGGATTAGAAGAAATGGCTCCCTTTACAAAATGGGATTAGGATTAAAACATGGCCTTTCTAGGGTACATACATCTTTTCAAACTGGAACAATGATCCAATATGAAAGTATAGATTTGTAGTTTATAATTTGAGTTATTACTTCATTCATATTGAAGAGATTTTGTTTTCTACAGGATTTGTCTTTGTTTTTCTATCTATGCTTTGCCAGAACATAAGCAGAAAGGGAGAAATAATTTTTTTGTTCAATTGTCCATTTTATTCCCTGTAATACCTGGACCAGCACCTAGCCCATTGTTGTTACTGGGGTTTAAGAGGAACCACTTAAAAACATCTCTTTAAAACACTGTATTATTGAGTAAAAGGAAGACAAATGACTGGTGAGTGGATAGTTGATTTTTTCACTAACAGAGCTATTGGTAACATGTTTTGGGTGTGGAAACAAAGAGTTGCCTAACGCTGAACTGTAGCACTAAGCAGATCTGTCCACAGAGAGGAAGAGCTGGGAAATGACAAGCCTGCTTTTACATGACAATGAATGCTTTTATGTATTAAAGTGATATTGAGGATGTTTGACATCTACTTCTGTTGGCTCTTTAAGAGATCCAGATGGAGAGCCTAAGCAGAGCACCCACACATCCTAAAGGCACTAAGGACTTAAATCACTACATTTGCTCTGTTGATAATTTGTATAATATTTTTTGTACAAAGTATTTTTGAGTAAATAGACATGAATGATTTGGAAGCATTAAAAAGTTTGTAACATCTCCTCAAGATCAAGAGGGTAGGTATGTTCTTTGTAATATATTTCTTCTCCATCTTATCACATAGTTTCTATTGACTCCATACTGCAGCCCTCTATGAAATGTCTTTACTTTGACTTCTTTCACTTAATATATGTCTTTGTCACAGTCTACATTTTTATTCATCTATAGCTAGCTCCTACATGCAAGAATTCTTGTGCATCTCTTACTGTGATATTTTGAAAGAATGTATGTGCTTATATTATGAGCCATGATTGGGTTACCTGACAGTTTTGTAGACATTATCAAGAATTTCACCAAGTTGGGGAAACCTTTCCCACTATTTGACTT
>PVIY010048898.1:0-17042 GCA_004026745.1 Myrmecophaga tridactyla
CACGCAGAGAGGGGAAGGGTGGTGAGACTGCTCATCATGTTGGCTGGAGAGAGAGGCCAATAAAATCGGTTTTTAACTTACATGGCTCTAGCAGTGCATTTGAAAGTTGTACCAGAGGTGGGTCAGTTTTTCATTGTGGAACGTCGTCTTGAGCATGGGCAGATAACTAGCCCTCTACCTTCACTCCATTGCTGTGACAATCAGAAAAATACCCTGACAGATTTATAGACTGCCTCTTTGGGGGGGTATTGCCAGCTTGAGAATCACTAGTCGTATGGTAAAATACTAATGCATGAGTGCGTCTGCCTGTCTATTTCCTCATCTGTATTCATTTGACTGATGTGTTAACTTTGTGTTAAGTAAACATATGTTACTTAACATGTGCTATGTAGCATGTTGTTCTAGTTTGCTAGCTGCTGGAATGTGATATGCCAGAAACAGAACAGCTTTTGAAAGGAGGAATTTATTAAATTGCAAGTTTGCAATCTGAAGACCGTGAAAATGTCCCAATTAAAGCAAGTCTGTAAAAATGTCCAAATTAAGGCACCAACAAGAGGTTACCGTCACTCAAAAAAAGCCGATGAAGTTCAGGGTTTCTCTCTCAACTGGAAAGACACATGGCAAACTTGGCGACATCTGCTAGCTTTCTTTCCAGGCTTCTTGTTTCATGAAGTTCTCCTGGGGGCGTTTTTCTTCTTCATCTCCAAAGGTCTCTGGTTGAATGGGCTCTCATAGTTCTCCTGGCTCTCTCACTCTTTTAAAGTGTTTCAGTAAACTAATCAAGCCCCAGTGAAATGGGTGGAGTCACATCTCCCTCTAATCAAATATCTCTGTAAAGATAATCTAATCAAGTTTAATCTATAGTGCTGAATAGGGATTAAAAGAAACAGCTGCTTACACAAGATGGATCAGGATAAAAAATATGGCTTTTCTAGGGTTCATGATCCTTTCAAACCGGTGCATTTCACCCTCTGAACCCTAAAAAAGACGTTTTTCCCATATACAAAATACATTCACTCCATCACAATATCAGAAAGCTTTAAAGCATTTCAGTAACAATAAAAATACAATACAAGGTTAAAACCAGTATAAAGTCTGATCAAAGTCTGTTATAGGCGCAGTCTGTCTAAGGCAAAATTCTCTTCTGTCTCTGGACCTATAAAACTCAGGACAAGTCATTTGCTGCCAACAAACAAAAGAGCGACAATCATGAGATAAATACTACCTTTTCCATAGGAAGAAATTGGAAGGAACCCAGCAGTCACTGGACCCAAGCAGTTTTGAAACCCTGCGGGGAAAAGTCCATTAGATTTCAAAGTCTGAAAGTCATTTATCTTAGGGATTTTAGAGAGTGGCAATCTCACCCTTTCCAAGGGCCTATGCAGTGGCCCGCCTCTCTCCAAATGCAATCTAGGAGGACACTGGAGAGACCACCTTTTTCTCAGCTCCATCTTCTCCAAGCAGCAGGGCTGCACCTGGGCTCTTTGCCATGTCTTGGGCACACACTCAACCCCTCCATGGGGTGGCAGCCAGGCTCTCCCCAGTGCCCAAGGAATGTGCTTCATCCTCTCCAAAGCCTGAGGTGGCACCACTCTTCCACTGCAATGAGGTGGAATGCCCACCATCTGCCTTCCAGGCAAACTCCAAGTGTTTGGGTGGGTCCGCTCTCCTGGCTTATGTTTCTTGAATTTGGATGTTAGCTTCCATAGTTCTGCTTCTGAAGTTATTTTTCCTCCAATGGGTCCCTTCTCTAAGCTCTCTCAGTCCAGACTGGCAGTGATTCTTTTTATACAGATCCTGCAACACTCTTTTTGTTTCCACAAATCCTTGAAGACTCTGTCCCTTGCCTGCACTGTCTCGGGATTCTCTTTAGCCAGTTATGCTGTGAACTGGATCTGCCAGTCTCCAGGAAAGAAGCTGGAGTGGGTTGGTGAAGTAAGCATTGGTGGAAGTTGAAACTATAACCCAACTTTTCAATCCTGAGTTAGCATCACCAGGGACAGAACAAGAATGACATTTACCTGAAAGTGAGCAGCCTAAGAGACAAGGACATGGCCACGTGCAAGACAAAGTGAGGGGAGGTCAGTGTGAGCCTTTCAAACCAGCACACCATCTGTTCTAGTTTGCTAGCTGCCAGAATGCAATATACCAGAAACCAAACAGCTTTTAACAGGGGGAATTTATTGAGTTGCAAGTCCACAGTTCTAAGGCTGTGAAAATGCCCAACTAAAGCAAGGCTATAGAAATGTCCAATCCAAGGCATCCAGAGAAAGATTCCTTGGTTCAAGAAGGCCAATGACATTCAGGGTTTCTCTCTTACTGGAAAGGTACGTGGTGAGCATGGAAGTATCTGCTAGCTTTCTCTCCAGGCTAGTTTCATGAAGTTCCCCTGGGGGTGGGGGTGGGGGCATTTTCCTTCATTTCCAGAGGTTTTTGGCTGCATTGGCTCTATAAGTCGTTCCAAAATGGTTCCCTCTTAAAGGGCTCCAGTGAGCAACACCATCCTGAATGGGTGGAGACCCATCTCCATAGAAACCTTCTAATCAAAAGTTACCACCCACAATTGGGTGGGTCACATCTCCATGGATAATTAAAAAACTCCCACCCAGCAATACTGAATGAGGATTAAAGGACATGGCTTTTCTGAAGTGCACAAACTCAAACCAGCACAACATCTGTAAGCTTACTTCTCAATATGTCACTTTTCTGAGCACTATTGGTCTGGGCATTGTGTGTAGAGGCCCTTCTCCTCAGGATGTAGGAGAAGAAAATGAGAAATTTTGGCATAGACACTGATGTATAGTCCAAGGGCTTCACTTTGTTCTCTCATCTCATGTGGCACCAAGGACCAGGTCCCTACTCTTACATTTGACATTTATTAATTATGATTCTATGCAATGGCCATACATTTAATGACATCTCTTTCACACACACACACACACACGCTTTCAAAATATTTATTAATAGATATAAAAGGTTAAAAAAGTAGTAGAAGAGATTCCCAGACCACCCCCCTCAGAAAAATTAGATATAAAAGCACTATCTCAATGCTTAATATGTTTATGCTATATGCATTGCTGATGACATATTTCATTCAGACTTTTTTTTATTATTTCATGCATGTGTCAATCTTTGTTCTATTTGCTAGCTGCCGGAATGCAACACACCAGAGACGGATTGGCTTTTAATAAAAGGGGATTTATTTTGTTAGTTCTTCAGAGGAAAGGCAGCTTACTTTTATCTGAGGTTCTTTCTTACATGGGAAGGCACAGGGTGATCTCTGCTGGCCTTATCTCCAGGCCTCTGGGTTCCAACAACTTTCCCTGGAATGATTCCTTTCTGCATCTCCAAAGGCCTGGGCTGAGCTGCGAGTGCTGAGATGAGGTATGCTGAGCTGCTTGGGCTGTGCTATGTTGAGCTCTCTCATTTAAGCAGCAGCCAATTAAGTAAAACGTCACTCATTGCAGCAGGCATGCCTCCTAGCCGACTGCAGATGTAATCAGCAACAGATGAGGTTCATGTACCATTGGCTCATGTCCACAGCAACAGAACTAGGTGCCTTCACCCGGCCAAGTTGACAACTGAATCTAACTACCAAAGTTACCCTTCCAAATGAAGCTCATGCCATATCCTGAAAGAAAGGCAGAAATATTTTTTAGCACCTTCTAGAAGTGTCTGATTATTTCTCATGCATTGAGTCAGCGATGACCACCAGACACACACTAAGATAAGTATGCTTTCCATCATGCAGCCAGTTTATGTTTGTCACTTAGCCTGTATTACTGGATTTTTCTGTGCTCCTTGATAACTTTAGAATAACTTGTTGATGAACATTTAGAATATGATGAAACCGGAGGCGCTGGCCTGTCTGTTGCAATGAGGACATTTCATAGGATTAGGTCATGATCTTGTCACCTGCATCCACAGCTGATTCCATTTGTAATCAGCCAAAGGGGAGTGTCTTCTGCAATTAGTGATGCTAAATCTAATCATGGGAAGCCTTTTAAGGAGGACTCAGAGGAGACAGGTTCCATTCCTGCTTTGGCTGGTGAGCCTCTCCTGTGGAGTTCATCCAGGCCATCCATCGGAGTCGTCAGCTTCACAGCCTGCCGTGTGGATTTTGGACTCTGCGTTCCTGCGGTCATGTGAGACACTTTTATAAATTTTATATTTGCAAGTGTTCCCTGTTGATTCTGTTTCTCTAGAGAACCCTAACTAATACAATCTTTTATTAGCATATTCTTTTTTACCCCAAATAATTATTTTTATATAAACACAATATCAAGCTCCGCTGTGAAGCAGGCGGCTCAGAAGGAAAAACTTGACACCCTCCTAATCTTCCCTGCACAGTCACAGACTTCTAAAGGCAGAGTTTATGTGACAGTCTTCAAGGGGAGGCCAGACCTACTCAGATGTGTGCTTGGGCTTCACCTTCAGGAGCATCTTGGGAAGCTGAGCATGCCTGCCACTGCCTACACCCTGCCTTGCATCTGTGTCTGGGAAACAGCTTTCTCATTGCTTTGTCTTGTGCTTAGGAAATGAGAATTATTTCTCCTGGATGTGCAGATCCAAGAGCAATTATCTGACCCAGTACAGAGCCTGGTCAAAAATTAGCTGACCATAGATTTGGTGGCCTATTTCTGTGCTTTCAATTCAATTCCATTGGTCGATACTTCTATCTTTGTGCCAGTACCATGCTATTTTATTTTATTTTTGGCATGGGCAGGCTGTGGGAATCAAACCCAGGTCTTTGGCATGGAAGGTGAGAATTCTGCCACTGAACCACTGTTGCCTGCCCAGAGCATGCTGTTTTGACCACTGTGGCTTTATAATAGGTTTTAAAGTCAGGGAGTGTTAATCCTCCCACTTCGTTCTTCTTTTTTTAGGATGCTTTTAGCTATTCAGGGTCTCTTTCCCTGTTGGTTGAATTTGGTAGTTAGCTTTTCTGAATCTTCAAAGGAGGTTGTTGGAATTTCACTGGTACTGTGTTGAATCTGTAGATGAATTTGGGGAGAATTGACATCTTTATATTTAGCCTTCCTATCCATGAGCAGGGAGTGTCTTTCCATCTATTTAGATCTCCTTTATTTCTTTTAGCAGGTCATATAGTTTTCTGTGTACAAGTCCTTTACATCTCTAGTTAAGTTCATTCCTAAGTACTTGATTCTTTTAGTTGCTATTTTGAATGGAATTTCTCCCTTAACTGACTCCTCAGCTAGGTCATTGCTGTGTATAGAAACGTTACTGATTTTTGCACATTAATTTTATATCACACCACCTTGCTGAATTTATTAGCTCAACTAACTTTGTTGTAGATTTCTCAGGATCTTCCAAGTAGAGTATCATGTATCTGAAAATAATGAGAGTTTTATTTCTTCCTTTCCAATTTGGACGCTTTTTATTTCTTTGTCCTGCCTGATTGCTCTAGCTAGAACTTCTAGCACAATGTTGAATAATAGTGGTGACAGTGGGCATCCTTGTCTTGTTCCTACTCTTAGGGGGAAAGCTTTCAGTCTTTCTCCATTGAATACGATGCTGGCTATAGGTTTTTCATATATTTCCTTTATGATATTTGAAATAGTTACCTTTGATTCCTATCTTTTGGATTATTTTTATCAGAAAAGGATGCTGAATTTTGTCGAATGGTTTTTCATCATCAATCGAGATGATCCTGTGATTTTTCCCTTTCAATTTGTTAATGTGCTATATTACATTAATTGATTTTGTTGTCTTGAACCATCTTTGCATTCCTGGTATAAACCCCACCTGGTCATGGTGTATAATTCTTTTAATGTATTGTTGGATTTGATTTGCTAATATTTTACTGAGAATTTTTGCATCTATGTTCACTAGTGAGATTGGCCTGTACTTTTCCTTTCTTATGGCATCTTTACCTGGTTTTGGTATGAAAATGATATTAGCTCCATAAAATGAGTTAGGTATAGTTCCTTTTTCCTCAGTTTTTTGGAAAAGATTGAGCAGGATTGACATTAGTTCTTTTTGGAATGTTTGATAAAATTCCCCTGTGAAGTCAGCTGGCCCTGGGCTTTTCTTTGTAGGAAGCTATTTGATGACTGATTGAATCTCTTCGTTGTGATTGGTTTGTTGAGATGTACTATTTTTTCCTGAGTCAGTATAGCTTGTTTGTGTTTCTCCAGGAATTTGTCCATTTCATCCAAGTTGTCTAATATGTTAGCTTGTAGTTGTTCATAGTATCCTCTTATGATATCTTTTATTTCTTCAGGGTCTGTGGTAACACACCCTTTCTCATTTCTGATTTTGGTTATTTGCAGCTTCTCTCTTTTTCTTTGTCAGTCTGCTAGCAGCCCATCAATTTTATTGATTTTCCTCAAAGAACCAACTATTGGTATTATTGATTCATTTTATTGTTCTTTTGTTCTCCCATTAATTTAGCTCTGCTTTAATCTTTGTTATTTCTCATCTTATATTTGTTTTGGTGTTAGTTTGCTGTTCTTTCTCAAGTTTCTCTAGGTGAGGAATTAAGTTCTGGATGTTTGCTGTTTCTTGTTTTTTTATATAGGCATTTAGAGGCAATAAATTTCCCTTTCAGCACAGCCTTTGCCGCATTCCATAAGTTCTGATATGTTTTGTTCTCATTTTCATTCATCTCCAGGTAGCTTCTGATTTCTCTAGCAATTTCTTCTTTGACCGACTGGTTGTTTAAGATTGTGTCATTTAATTTCCATTTATTTGTGAAAGTTCTCATTCTTTGGTGGCCATTGAGACCCAATTTCATTCTATTGTGATCAGAGAAAGTATTTTGAATAATTTCAATGTTTTTAAATTTATAAAGACCTGTTTTGTGCCCCAGCATATGATCTATCCTGGAGAATGTTCCATGAGCACTAGAGAAGCATGGCTATCCTGGTGTTTTGGAGTGCAATGACTTGGGTATGTCTGTTAGGTCTAATTCATTTATCAAGTTGTTTAACTTCTCTATTTCTTTGTTGGTCTTCTGTCTGGTTGTTCTGTCTATAAAGGAGAGTGGTGTATTGAAGTCTCCTACTATTATTATTGAAACATCTATCACTCCCTTCAGTTTTGCCAATGGCTGTCTTATGTACTTTGGAGCTCCTTGATTGGGAGCATAAACATTCATGATTATTATTTCCTTTTGTTGAATTGTCCCTTTTATTAACATATAGTGTCTTTCTTTGTGTCTTATGATGTCTTTACATTTAAGTCTATTTTATCTGATATTAGTATAGCTACTCTTGCTTTCTTTTGGTTAAAACTTAGGTGGAACATCTTTTTCCATCCTTTCACTTTCAATCTATTTGTATCCTTGTATCTAAGATGAATCTCTTATACGCAGCATATAGCTACCAATCAGTATCTTTTAATTGGTAAGTTTAGTCCATTAACATTCAAAGTTATTACTGAAAATGCACTTCTTGATTCCACCATCTTATCTTTTGGATTTTATTTGTCAGATCTATAAACTCTTCAATTTTGTGCCCTCTGTCTGACCTCCCTTTCTGTTTTTTTTTTTCCAATTGGCAGAATTCCCTCTTGTATTTTTCTTAGTTTTGAAGGACAATTTGGCTGGGTACAGAATTCTTGGCTGAAAGTCTTTCTCTTTCAGGATCTTAAATATATCATACCTCTGCCTTCACCTCCATATTGCCAGTTGGCTGTGCACACCAGCCAGCCGGGCTCCAGGATTCCGTGTTGGGCTGTGTGCACCAGCCAGCTGGGCTCCAGTTCTCTGAATCTCAGTTCCTCAGCATTTGCAGCCAGGGCCTCCCTACTGGTGCCAAAGACTCTCCCAGGTCAATTACACCCAGGAATCACCATCCCAGCCGCCTCCCATCCTTCTCTAGCTGTTCCTTGGAGCAGGGGTGGATGCCATCTATCCTATTCCACCATCTTCCCAGACTCTCAAGAACTTGATATTTATTTATAGAAAACTATATGGATTTTAGGGGAAAAGAATATGCGACAACTTATTGATTGGTACAGGAATGAAAAATAAAAAGATATTTATTAAATATAAATTCTATCAGTAATGCTCTATAGATTTAAAAGATACAATGTGAAGCTTCTATTTTTAACTTGTATATCTATTAATGGATATTGAAATCTTATGCGTGTGTGAAACAATGATGATGCTTTATGTAGTAAAATCATAATTTATAGGGGATTTTATATAAATGCAAGGACCTGGTCTTTGATCATTTGAGAAGGACACAAAGGAAGGCACTTTGATGCTGTTCTTGGGCAGGAACAGGCTTTCCTACACGCTCCTCCTTCCACTGCAAGATAGGGCTCTACATGATAGTAGGTGGAGAATTATCTGCCTGAACATTTTCAGAAAAGAGGTTTAAGTTGAAGATAACAGCTGCACAAAGATGGTAAATGCAAGCATGGTTCACACTTTCAAGCCTATTGAGAAAATTTTCCTTATATATATATTTAAATACGCCTTTGGTGACCAAAAAAGTAACCTGTCTCAGTTTGAGTCTTGGATGCATCATAGAACTGCTTACATGTTATGGGATAATATGTTGTGAAGCAAGAAGATGGAACCCTAGGCAAGGCCAGAACCCCTCCCCAGCCCTCTGGCCATCTGCCCCTGCGGTTAACTGCTGAGTGCCACCTGCTGGTCTCGAGCTCCTCCTGCAGCCCAGCCCTGTCCTGTCACTGCAGGGGAGGTTTTTGTCTGGGCTCACTCTTATTTCCTCTCACTGTGTCTCTAGCGCAGAAATATATGCCTGTGTCCTCGGATGTCATGTTCCTCAGCGTTAAATATATTTCATTCTTGCTGTTGTCCTTGACCATGTTGACTCGGGCCCTAAGAGCAGGGCTATAGGCAATGGTCCCACCAGTGCTTACCCAGCCGATCCACTCCAGCCCCTTTCCTGGAAGCTGGCGGACCCAGTGCATATGATAGCTGCCTAAAGAGAATCCGGAGACAGTGCAGTTGAGGGACAGGGTCTGCCAGGGCTTCAACAGGCCAGATCCCGACTCCTGAAGCTGCTGCTGGGATAAGACACCTGCGGACAAGGAGAACCATACTAGGTCATGAGCTCAGATGCATCACCTATTAACTTTATGTCTGAATCCTGAGAGACTCACATATAGGACCTTCCACCAGAAAGAGAAAGACCCAGAAGGCTTTCATGGTCTTGTGGATGAGGTCCATGAGGCCCAGGAAATATTTTCCAGATGAGGAAGAACCAGAATTTAAATACATGTGTGCTGTGGTTTCACCAGTTGGCCATGTGGTGATTTGCATTTGGGAGGTCACACTCTAAGTAAAATAAAGGGAGATGAGGGGAGGGCCTTCTTTTAGGGACATCTTGGGAGGAGCTGGCTGAGACCTGAGAGAGCACAGTCATCTATCTCCCCGGAGTGTCCTTTCTCCAATCCCTGGTTCTTTTCCTTTCAGGCATGAAATTCATTGAATGATGAGTCATAAGGGTTCAAAGATGAGAAACGGCTCTGGGAATATGATCCCCGTGCCCTTACCCTCAGGGATATATACATATACTCCACTTATAGTATTATATAATATGAAATATGGATATAATATATATGATACATAATGTATCATTTATAATTCATATTATAAATATAAATATAATATATATGATACATATATTCCCTGATTATATTAGTTATAATGGATTTTGATTGAATTTTAAAGTGTAAGTGGAGGGAAGGGTGTTTGGTGCCCCCTTTTCCACTTTGTTGGTCATATTCCTCAGTTGTAACTTCATGTGTGAAATATTAGTAAGCTGTCAGTGTTGTCAGATGTTTTCATTACTGCTATTAGAGGTATAATCACCCATGGGAGCCAGAAAGGACCTATATGTAACCTGACCTCTCACCACCATGATTGCCCAATACCACTTGCCCTGGTCCTCCAGCTGTCATGCCACACCTGTTCCACTGGGGCAGTCCAACAGCACTTTCCTTCCTTTTCCTCACTTGAATATTGACTGGTTCTGATCCACTCATCTCTGACTAGGTCTTTCTAGTTTATCATATCGTGAATACAACTCGAAACCAGCATATTGTAGCCTGGTTATTTATAATAGTTGTTAAACACTATGTAATAAATACAGTAATAAATTAATCGTTAGCCTATTACCAAGTTCATAAGGCAGCAACATGATGTGAAAATGACCTTGCCTGGACATTAAAATTCCCAATGATTATAGCAGGATTTGGGATTTAAGGAGAAGATCATAGGGCGTGTTCCAAGGTTAGGACCTGGTGTAAAAGGTATTTGAAAATTCCATGCATGGAGGTGCTGTGAGGGGAGGTGCAAGCAAGAAAATGTAGTCCACATGTGGAATAAATTTTGTCAATGTGAGGACACTCTATGAAGGTCAAAGTGTGTTTTTCCCGGGTGGCATATTTTCGTATCTCCCTGTTTGGGGCATTGACTATGAAGTTGGCACTTAGTTACATCAGTACATGTGGATGAACTTCTGGGTATATTGGTTATTTCATATAACTTTATAGCTTTTATTCATCAAGGAAATAGCTCAAATACAGGGGTACTAATAGAATTTCACTCAAACTATATATTAAGCCAAGAAGCAGAATCAAAACCAGATTTACCTGAACTTCCCATAAAATGAACAGAGAAGTCATAAGAATTAACCTCAGGTGCTGAAATGGCACTCTGTTATACTTCCTTTGCATTAGTCCTGTTACTTGCCCATGAGTTTCCCCTACTTGTCCTGGTCCTTGTGTCTGGACTCAGTGTTGCTGAGCTCCACTGAAAGTGTCCTTTCCTGGACACTGGGCTCAGTGATCCTGCAGAGAGTTGTTGGACTGGGTTGCTACTTTCTTCCCTGCCATGTGGGTCCCACCCAGCCTATCTTGAATGGTCCTGATCATTCAGGGTTTTGGCCGTAGATGGCAGCTGGTACTGTCTTTGGAAGGTGTCATGACTGTTATAACTGGCCACATCTGCACACCTTTGTGAGGCTCCTCAGAGCTTGAACAGACCCTGTGGCATCAAAGCTGCTCACTCTGCTCTCACAGCAGCAGAACTCTCCAGGGGCCCAATAGGAACACTGGCCTCTGGTGAGAACAAGTGTTCACTGGGAGGGAAGGGGATATGTGCATTTTTGGAGAAGACTCCAGATGACAAAGATTCCCTCCCCTGCCTCTGTATACACATAATCCTGGAGCATTGGGTTCCCGAGATCCCCCTGGAGACCATTCTGTGGGGAGTTTTGAGTCTGGGCTCACTCTACATCACTTAAGTCTGTCTCCCTCAGTAATACATAGCCTTGTCCTCAGCTCTCAGACTGTACATTGGCAGATACAGCATTTTCTAGGCCTTTCTCTTGAGCTGATGAAATGGCCTGATGCTGAGTCTGCATAGTGTCTCTTAGTTCCATCATGCCAGATGCCTCCAGGGACCCTGTTGGAACCATCCCATCACATGGCTACTGAAGATGATTCCAGAGTGTTGTGC
Source organism: Myrmecophaga tridactyla (assembly GCA_004026745.1). NCBI lineage: Eukaryota > Metazoa > Chordata > Mammalia > Pilosa > Myrmecophagidae > Myrmecophaga > Myrmecophaga tridactyla. Next base: position 11,462 of record PVIY010048898.1, read on the forward strand.
CCCAGGGTCCAAGCCCCCTCCTAAGCTAACCATAGCAAAACTGCTTTAGCCAGGGACAAATATCAAAGAAGTAAACAATCTCCCCAGAAAGGGAAGAATGTAACCATGGATGTAAAAATGGCACTGTAATCTTAGTAAAACGGCAGGCCTTAGGCCCTATGTTGATTATACTAGAGACTCCCTGTCTTCATACTATATGGAATGTCTTTGTTCTAAAATCATATACTGCTTGTACTTCTCCAATTCCTGGTGGGACACTAAATATCCAGAATGGTCACCACTGGAGAACTTCTCCAGTTTGTAAGTCCCATTAAATCAATGTCAACTTCTGTGCCTGACATGCTTTTCAGTCTTGCAGCTGCATCAGCCCCCCACTCTACATGAACTTGGTCTGGGCCAGAACACAGAGGATGCTCAGGAGAATCTTGAAACCCCCAGGCAATACCACGTTTCCCCCAGATTCTACCATTTGTACCCCACCTTTGATACCTCCAGGCACAAAGACATCCTGGTCAGATAATTTTCATAGACAGCAAATCTTTCTCTCACTCACGTGAACTCATATGCTCAAAATTTATTTTTATCCATAAACTTCTTTTTAAAATTGCAATAATAAAACTCATTGCAGGGGGTGTAAGGGTAGTTCAGTGGTAGAATTCTCCCCTGTCATGCAGGAGACCTGGGTTTGATTCCCAGTCTATGCACTTCCCAAAAAACAAACATGCAAAAACAAATAAAAACCAACTAAACAAAAAAATGCAACAAATGGTGCTGCAATAATGGGATACTCACATGGAAAAATAATGAAATATGACCCTACCATCCAGCATGCAAAATAAATAAATAAAAATAAATAAAAGTAAACAACAAAAACAACAAAAAAGAACCCCTCATCGTAGCTCAATCTCCACGGTGAATCATATCTGTTTGGTTTCCATCCCAGAATGGGAATAACTAGGTCTCCCTGGGCTATGGATCCTCTACTAGAGCTGCAAGGTGAGGGCTGGGCTGATTGTAAACAGCAGAGGGAGGGGCGCTCTCTGCATTTTCTCCTACTGTGTGTCAAGTTCTGGGATCAGATGCCTTCAGAAACGACTGTGCATGGAAAAAATAAAGAATGTCCTGGGGCAAATGGGTGGCAATGATGATGTTTGGGAATACATGATTTTTTGTTATATAGTTGTGCTGAACTAATCACTGATTCTGAACATTTCATTTCATTTTTCAAAAGCACACTCACCATAGAAGTAAACATCAATATTACCTCCATTTCCCAGATGTGAAATTACAAACAGAAGAATGGACGGGTTATGTGACATGACCATGAGGCACATATCTGGTATTTCTTCTTCTTTGTCTACAGTTCTCCTCACCACTGGACTCCACTGCTACCTTAAACCACCTCCAGGCAGAGTGGAACAAGCCTAGAGAGTTTACCACCCCACAGCCACCTTTGTGTGATGAGAACCCAATGTGTTTTTGCTGCATTCTAGTGGTTACTTGAATAATGTGGAGAGGGACAGGGTCTAGGAAGTATTTTTCAGAATTCTCTGATACATGATGTGTCATTATCTATGCCTCTTTATATCTGCTTTTTGAACATATTTATTGAGGTATAAGTGACAGATAATAAGCAGCGTATAATTAAATTGTTCGATTCAATGACATATGACATATGTGTCCACCCAGGCAACAGCACCTCAATCAGGATAGTGTGTAAAGCCAACACCTTACATGTTTCCTCTTTTCCCTTTGTAAATCCACCCTCCCTTCTCTTCCAACCTCCCACTATGTCCCCAGATGTCACGGTCAGGTTCATGTGTCAACTTGGCCAGGTGTTGGTGCCTGTTTGTCTGGTGGGGCAAGTGCTGGCCTGTCTGTTGCTATGAGGACATTTCACAGAATTAGATCATGATCATGCTGGCTGCATCCACAACTGATTGCATTTGTAATCAGCTAAGGGGAGTGCCTTTTGCAATGAGCGACACTTAATCTAATCACTGGGAGGCGTTCAAGGAGGATTTAGAAGAGACAGTCATCCTCCTGCTTCGGCTGGTGAGCCTCTCCTGTGGAGTTAGTCCAGACGCTTCATCAGAGTCGTCAGCTTCAGAGTCTGCCCTATGGATTTGGGCTCTACGTTCCCACGGTTATGTGAGACACTTTCATAAATTTTATATCTACAGATATTTCCTGCTGATTCTGTTTTTCTAGAGAACCCTAGCTAATACACCAGGTAGCTAATAATCTTCTTAATGTTACTTTGGATAGTTTGCATCTTCCAAAATTTATATAGATTGAATCATACAATATGTGTTTTTAATTCTTTAGATTGCCTCACTTGGTATAATTTTTGGTAATCCATCTGTATTTTTGTGAGTCCCACACATTCATCGTTCTAATCTGAGTAATATCTCAATATATGCATATAACTCAATGTGTTACCTACGTCACTGACTGCTGTATATTAGGACAGTCTAGAGTTTCTGGCTATAAGAAAGATATTAGTTAGTCAGAGAAAAATGTCATTATTCTTACAGAAACAACAAATTCTGGACAAACAGGAAATTATCTAATTGACTTCAAGACATCAGGTAATTGAAATCACAGGACAAGCAACAAACTTGTAGGGTGGAGAAAGGAAGACACATAGGGGAGATGAAACCAAACGGGATTTACCCTAAGTGAAGATCAAGGTAGAATATGTAATAAAAAGACTGAGCATGGTTAAGGCATAAGAGTGTGAATCTCCCAGAGACCACATATGCAGATGGATTCCTATACTTTTGCAGAATTTTCCTACATGATTTGGGAGAATCTACAATTTGGTTCCCAGCTGCCAACGTTCCTCCTGTCTATGGGATGAGAACAGCAGTCAGTGCTACAATGTACCTAGACCCATCTCTCCTGGCTCCACTCCAGATGGAATAATTAATCTGAAAGGGGTAAAAAACACTGCAACCTGTATCCTACAGGTGAAATTCCATATAACCTGGAAAGAGAGTAGGCTCTGTCACCCAAACTCTCTCACCACAATTTCTGTTTCCCTAGATAACAAAAGCCTTATCTCCAAGGGGAGCCAAAATGCATAGCAGAAGACAAAAGTGCTTGGAAAACAATTTCAGCAATTGGAGGGAAGAGATGGGAAAATAGCATTCTACCCTGAAGAGCAGGAATACTAGGAATACCTGCTAGTTCCAAACTACCTTGGAATAGGAGGGAGAGGAATACTTAGATGCCTCAGACCTGACACAGGCCCACAATGCATGCCTAGGAGTAAGGCTTTCATCAGAAGATGAGAGAACGCTTCCCTTAGACCAACCTCTGCCTCCACACTGATATCAAGCAAACATAAGGCTGGAATTCAGCTGGGAGAGCTGAAAGGGGAAAACATCTCTACAAGAGCACAAATAAATGCTCCCAAGTCAAACACGCAAGCAAAACCATGGTATCACTTAAGGAAACTATGATTTTGGTGCCTGGGGTAGGAAAAAATTCAAATCATGTAAGTATGGCAACACAATCCAAGACTGCCTGATAAGACTCACACAACCCCCCACAATAAAGCCTTAGCAGAAGGTAAGGTGTGTGCATATCAAAGTAGGAAGACAAATGAATTATATTAAAATTAGTAATGAAGAAATTAAATTCTTCCAACACTATGTACTATCTTACGCAGCATGTATAGCATACAACAAAAATTGTAGAGTTAATCAAAGAGCCAACAGAACAGTTTAAACAGACAAACTTTTAGAATGTGATTAATATGTGATCCAGATACTGGAAATAATATATCTAAACAAATAATTTAATATCACTATGGTTTGTATTCAGATATTCTTTATTATTTTTCTTTTACTTTTATTATTTTTAGGTGCATAGTGCGGGAATCGAGCCTGGGTCTCCAGCCTGGAAGGTGAGCATTCTCCCACTGAAATACCCATGCACCTTCTTTTTAATTTTTTTTTTTTTACAAAAGCCCACTCAGAATGTGATATAGCAATGTTACCTCCACTTCACAGATGTCAATCTCCAAACAGAAGCATAGAGAGTGTGTGCCCAAAGAATCATACACGGTGAGAAAACGCATGTCTGGGTCTGTGGCCCTTACCCCTACACCAGACTGCTCACCTGAACCAACAACAGGACAGACCATGACATTCCAAGCGAAGATTTCAGGATCCTCCGCTCCATGATGAGAACATGGTGTGATTTTGCCACATTCTAGCGTTTACTTAAATAACACCAGATTACCAGGATCCATGCTGATAAATTTGTAGGAGTCTCTGATATTTCACATTGTATTAGTTAGGGTTCTCTAGAGAAACTGACTCAACAGGGAACACGCACAAATATAAAATTTATAAAAGTGTCTCACGTGACCACAGGAATGCAGAGTCCAAAATCTGCAGGGTAGGCTGTGAAGCCCATGATTCCAATGGAGGGTCTGGACGAACTCCACAGGAGAGGCTCACCGGCCGAAGCAGGAAGAGAGCCTGTCTCTTCTGAATCCTTAAAAGGCTTCTAGTGATTAGATTGAGCATCACTCATTGCAGAAGACACACCCCTTGGCTGATTACAAATGGACTCAGCTGTGGATGCAGCTGACTTGATCATGATTTAATTCTATGAAATGTCCTCATCGCAACAGACAGGCCAGCACTTGCCCCACCAGACAAACAGGTACCACCATTTGGCCAAGTTGACACATGAACCTGGCCATGACACACATCATTATCTACTTTTCTATTGCTTCTTTTGTACAAATACATTCTTTTTTTGGCATAGGCAGGCTCTGGGTCTCTGGCATGGCAGGTGAGAATTCTGCCCCTGAGCCACCATTGCACCACCCATTCATTTGTTTTTTGCAACAAGCTTATTCAGATATAATTTACATGCCATAAACTGCATATATTTATTGACATTAGTGAATATGCATTAATCAAAGCCACAATAAAGATAGTGAACAAATCCATCAGTATCAGAGTCTCCTCATATACATCTTTCCTTCCTTCCTCTAAACATTCCCTCCTCTTCCTCTGTACCAAGTCATCTACTAATATATATTTTAAAATTAAATCTGCATCACCCACAATTTATACAATTTGAATTGCACTGTATATACTATTGTTTATTTTCTATCTCTAAGAATAATTGTTTGTGAATGAGCCCTTTTAATGGGTATCAGGCATTCATTTATATTGATGCAGAGTGGTTTTCTAATATTTACTTAAAACACAATGTGTTTATTCACCTGTACATGAGTACTTAGAAAGTTTCCAGTTTTCAGCTTTTATAGAAAAAGCTGCTTCTCATCTTGCTTACATAAAAATCTGAGAAAAAGTTATAGTAACAAAAAAAAAGTTGGACCAAATTAAAATTAATATGTTTCGTTGATGCAACAGACAATATTGTCATGTAAGAACGAGGTGAATAAAAATTCTTCACTGACTGACATCTTCACAGTGGGAAAGGGTGAATCTCACTTCTGCCTTCCTTAAGAATTTGAGAATTTACAGCTATAAAGACTAAATGAGAAGTGTCTCTAGGGGCATGTAGGAGCTAGAAGAGGAGAGGCAACACT
>PVIY010048899.1:0-16930 GCA_004026745.1 Myrmecophaga tridactyla
GATCGGGTGACAGGTTTCAGGTGTGTGGGGTGTGGGGTGAGTCACCGTTCATGGGGCTGCGCTGGTGAGGGTAGCGTGCTGAAGGAATGCCGCCCAGCTTACTTCCTAGTCCCGCGTTCCTGTCCGTGCACTCCCGTGAGCTCCGCGCCTCTGCACCAGGCTCCGGCTTTCTTTCTGTCAGTTCCTCAACCTTTGCAAGCAGGACTGCTGCATGTGGTGCAGAAGGCTCTCCCAGGGCAGCCGCACTCCCAAATCGCCACCTCAGTCGCCCTCCTGTCCCTTCTCTAACTTTTCCGTGGAGCAGGGCTAATCTTGAGCTACTCTAGTCGGCCATCTTCCGGGAAGTCTGTGGATGCTTCTTGAAGCTCTTCTGCTTCTCCCCGTGAGCCCCATGGTCCTTCTCAAAGCCATCAGTCAGGAAGTTGTCACCCTCCCTTTATTTCTAAAATGTGAAGGACTTCTACGCACACGATCCCATGTTAGGTATCAGTAGCTTTTGTTGAAAGTCAAATTCTAGTGTCTTACAACCGCAAACATTTATTTCTTGCTCCCACGTATATGATTTAGCATAAGAAAATAACAGCAAAAATATGTATTTTGTGTTTATGACTCTGTATAATCCTTTCAACTCTGCTCCTTATGTCCTGTTTGTCTGGGACCCAGCCTGAAATCCCAAGGGGGAGCATTGTGTTGTCATGTAGAGGGATGGGGAGAGCTGAGCACACTGGAATCTTCTCCTGGGACCTGGGCTCATCATGTTGGCTGAAGTCAGAAGGTCACAGTGACCATGGGGAGGCCCATTCTCCACTGACCAGGTGCTCAGCAGGTGAGCGGGCACAGGCTCCCCTCAGAGCAGAGGAGCTGATGGCACCACAGCCCACCATCCATGTGCATTCTCCAGCCTGGTCCATCGCTCTGTGTGAGTCTAGAACAATGCCTGGTCCATTGCAGGCAAACAGATGCAGAAAAATCGATACCTTTGCTGCCCAATTTTCTGGCCGAAACAGAAAGCTAACCCGCTCAGAGTCCCAGCTCTAAAGTGGCACAGCTCAGGGTCTTTAGACCCCAGCATTGACCAGTTATTATACTGCTCCCTGAATATACCAAGGCTGCAAGAAAGAAATGGCAGTTCTACTTTACTGAGGTGAAAACCTTGAAGAGGATGATCCAGCTGAGAATACCAAACTATTCTCAGAAATAATGGTATTTTAACACATTTCAACAGTCAGGACTTTCTCCAAATGACCTCCCAGGCCCAAGCTTAGGGAGGGTCCTGCAACCCCAGAGGCCCAGGAGAGCAAGAGGTGCAGAAGGAACATGGATCGCATGTGTTCTAGTTTTCTAAGCTGCATAAATCAGATACTGTAAACTGGGCTGACTTTTAGCATGGGGAATTTATTAGCTCACAAACTTACAGCTCTGAGGCCGTGAAAATGGCCAAGTTCAGGCCTCATCAAGACCATGCTTTCTTTCTGGGGATGGGCTGCTGGCATCCTGGGCTCCTTTGCATCTGGCAGGTCACAGGGCAGCATCAGCTGGGCTCTCCCTGCACTCCTGTGTTTCATTGCTTCCCGCTTCTTGCTTCTGAGGCTTTCTCTGTCTTTATCTGAATTTCATTCTCTTATAAAGGACTCAGTAAGAGCATTAAGATCCACCCTAAATGAGGGGGTCACATCTTACCTTGCTATTAAGATCCTACTTACAATGGGTCCACACCCACAGCAATGAGTTAACTTTAGGGACACTTTTCTGGGGTACATTCAGCCTCAAATTCTCACAACGCTGACTCCACTGCTGCCTTGGTGGTCCCACCCTATGCCCTCCTTGGCCGAAGGTTCTAAAACAAAGGTGGGATAGTGGCCAGAGCTGTGGCCAGAGACATATCAGTTATAGAGGTTAGTCCCAACTCTTCCAAATTTCGGAAGAAACACAGAACTTTAAAAGCCATCTCAGTTGTTTGGTTTCTGTGTTGGCTTCTTAACCAAAGAAACTTCAGGTTGAAACCACAAAGCCTGTTAAAGGCACTAGCTTTGGAAAGAAATTTGATGTTGCCATGCCATATATGAAATTAAAAATTAAAAATAATATTCTCAAGTGAAAATATTGCTCTTGATGCTTATCAGTCAAAATTTCTTTTTCTGTGGTGGGTGTCATGTTAGCTGGCAGTTTGGTGTGGTGTGCTTACCTTCGGATACTGTATTAGTTAGGGTTCTCTAGAGAAACAGAACCAACAGGGAACACTTGCAAATATAAAATTTATAAAAGTGTCTCATGTGACAGCAGGAACGCAGAGTCCAAAATCCACAGGGCAGGCTGTGAAGCCAACGATTCCGATGGAGGGTCTGGATGAACTCCACAGGAGAGGCTCGTTGGCCGAAGCAGGAAGAGTCTTTCTCTTCTGAATCTTCCTTAAAAGGCTTGTAGTGATCAGATTAAGCATTTCTCATGGCAGAAGACACTCCCCTTGGCTGATTACAAATGGAATCAGCTGTGGATGCAGTTGACATGATCATGATCTAATTCTATGAAATGTCCTCATTGCAACAGACAGGCCAGCACTTGCCCAACCAGACAAACAGGTACCACCACTTGGCCAAGTTAACACATGAACCTGACCATGACAGATACCATCCTTCTTTCAGTGTAAACTGATTATTCATCTGCAGTATTTTTCTTCCTTCTCAATAAAATGAATTAAACAAATAAAAACTAAGAAACACCTAGGCACAAACAAGAATTTGACCTGATCCCAAAGTATAGTTTTCTATCTTATCTATAAACACATTTCTAATTTTCCTGCAAGTTTCTAAACACCTTTTTATTGTGAAATATAACATATCTATGCAGAAAAGTGATAAATTTCAAACTATAGTTTAACAAGCACTTATAGAACAAATTTCAAAGTATAGTATGGGTTACAGTTTAATAATTTCAGGTATTTCCTTCTGGCTGTTCTAATACAGTAGAAACTAAAAGGAAATATCTATATAGTGATTTGGTAGTCATAATACTCTGTTAAATCCTAATTTCTCTTTTATAACTCCTCCCTCTCATTTGATAATTCTCTCAATCTTCAGGGATATTTAGGCAATGACCATTCTAACTTCTTGCTGAAAAGAGGTGTCAACATTTTGGGGTAGAAGAATGCAACTGGTTGATGTTCTTGGAGAGAATGGTGCCTCTGGATTTCAGGGCTCATTTGGCATAGGAACATGATGGAGGTTTTAAGTTTCTGAAAAAAATAAACTTAAGTAAAACTTTTATAGAGTCTTGGATAGAGCCCTGGGTTTTCTTTAGAGTTTTCAGGAATACTGTTGTTTGGGCGGGCATGCCATGGGAATTTGCAATTATCTGGTTGAAGTTTGTGTAAGAATAGCCTCTAGAACGACCTGTTGACCATGTTTGAAATCTCTTAGCCACAGAAACCTTATTTTGTTTCGTTTCTTTTTTCCCTTTTGGTCAGGAAAGCATTGTCAATCCCGGGGCCAGGCTTCTCCCTGGGAGTCATGTAGAGGGGAGGCCTGTGAGTTTATTTTCAGAGTTTGGCTTAGAGAGTGAGAGGCCACATTTGATCAACAAAAGAACTGACAAAATGAGGTGACTCTCAGGCATAATTATAAGTAGTTTTAGCTTCACCCTTACAGAAATAAGTATCAAAGGGCAAGTCTCAAGATCGAGAGCTTGGCTTATTAAATTGGGAGTCCTCCGTGCTTGAGAGAATATCAGCTATTCCCCAGGTGGGGAAGTTTGATAGTTCCATATTTATTCTCCAGTCCCTCAAGGGATTTTGCAAACACTTTTTTTTCCTGCCCTCAATACTCTGGAAAGTATCAGGGCATTACATTAGGTTATACAGAATAACAAGCTCTCATTCTCTATTCTAGGCTCCATGTAATTAGATTGTTTGAATAAACTTTACAGACAGTTAATTTAGATAGAGTGCTACAGAAAATTTAAGTTTTGAACAAAATAAACATTTCTTCCTTTGGTCTCACACGGAAGGTGAAGTTTTATACTATATTCTGATTTACCTTTGTCACAACCTGATCAGCTTTGTTCTTATCTCCAGTTGAAGTCTGATCTTTTTTTTCCTTTGACTTCTTTATCAGTTGCTGCGTGGGGGAATGCAGATTTCAGAGCTGCAGAATTCTAACTCTGAGTCTTAGGTGACACACTTAGTTTTCCTCTAATGTTTAATACTAAAAGTGACCAAAAAGAAGTAGATTATTTATTTTTTTTGACCTCTCCCTCAAATCAATCTGTCTTTCGGCCATGCCTTCCCTTTTGTTTTTAATGACATCAATATTCTCTGCCCATCCAGGCTTGAAATTCCAGTCATCTTTAACTTTCCCTTTGCAACTCCTGTTGGCTATAACTCCAAATTATTTCTCACATCTGTTTTTTCCATTACCTCTGCCATGACCCTGGCCTAAGGAATTGTGACTCAAACTGTAAGTTTTTTTTTAATTGCAAGCTTTTTAACTGCAAACATTTGTTGCTTTTCCCCAATAGTTTTTATATCATAAACTTAGTTTGTTTTCCCTCTTACTGAGAATTTCACCATCTGTGATTATTGGACTACTATTTCTCATATTCTAACTTCTGTATGAATTTTTAAATCCATTCTCAATTATGGATCGAACTGTTTATGCTTTAATACTTTGATGATATAGAGTCTTGTTTTAAAGCCTAATCCAGAAGAAAAGACTTCAAATTAAAAAAAATATCTAATCCAGGAGGAAAAAAACACTAGAGAAAAGACATTTCAGGCAAAATTAATTACATTTCCATGGAAATGGGAAAACTTAACCAAATGATAAATTCCTATGACTCTTCATATAGGTATATGATGATGTCGTCCATTTGCAGAGTAGATACTGGTGGAAATGAAGCTTTTTTCTTACCTAAACTCAGATCTTCAGAGTGGATTATTAAGTAAGAATTGTCCCTATTGAGTTTTAAAAATAAGTATCCCAAAGGAAGTATTTGTTCTGCATTATTCTATCCATCCTCTGTCAGGACATCAAGAGTATATTTCCTGCAGAAAAGCGTGTATCATGGGCATTTTAACCCTTGCACCAAGGATTATTTGATAGAATAGTGAGGTTATTTGGAGAAATGAGACAGTGGCTCCATGTGGGATCACAACATACTGTTTTGTAAATTTAAAAAAAGAATTATTTGTGCACTTTACATCTCATTTTGAAATTTCAGAATTCAATGCATGTTAGAGTTATTCATTATTAGAATTATTCGCTATTAGAATTATTAGACTTAATGAGAGTATTTAAGGTAGTAATGTTTTGTTTCCCAGGAAAAGTGTTGCTATATCAGTGGCACGTCCTTAATCTTACCTTGCCTTGCTATTGGGAAAATACAGTAACTATTTTTAGGGTACTTAATAACAATTCTGAATGGGCGGATTCTTCTTGTGGTTGCTAAGCTCAGTGAGCGGAGGGGAAATATATTGAGGAGCCTCCTCATTGGCCTCACGGGTTCACTGACTTCATTTATAAATGCTTGTTTGGGTCTCCTTCTTTCTGCGAAGATTTGTTTGTTTCAGTGTGAACAAAGAGGCAAGGGGAAATGTATGGATTAATGACTTTGAAGATGTCACCTTAGCTTGTCACAAGATACTCTGTGGTGTGTCCATTCTGTTTGTCTCAGAATAATTAGATACATGGAAGCGCTTTCTTTGAGTGTCTCCTTTCTTCAGACTCTAAAGAAAATACTAAATCATTGGAAATATTTGAGGTTTAACATGAGATATCAAGGAAAAAATCAGAAATTTGAGACTCATGCTTTTAAATATTTTTAAATATTTAAATATTTTGGCTTTAGCTTCTTTGGCGTGGTCTTGTACAGTGATTTAGTATGTACTTAGGAAAAAACAAATTGACTGAAGCCAATAGTCCATCCAACTAGACATTTTTACTGTGCGCGTAATGTTAAAAGAAACTAAAATAAAACTGGAAAGATATCTGACTTCGCCTATTTTTAAATGAAAAATTTTAAATTTGGTCATCTTCTGGTTGAGGGAAAAGAATTCCAAAAGTGGAGATGTTTAAGATACTTAGATTCCAGCTAGAACAGTCTTCAGCTGCTGTTCAAATGTACTTGCAGCAAGTTTTGAATATTGCAGAACGTCTGTAAATACAGAAATTACCTGTGCCACATGAGAAATTCCATTGAATCCATCTTTTAGAGCAAAGATATTTCAGGAAGAGCTGATTTGCTGTTGGAGAGAGAGAAAAGCATTGCATACACATGGCAAGCAGCTGGGTCACAATTACCATGTCCAAAGAACAGCTTTGTTTTAGCAAAACCTGTTCTCCCATGCAGTAGGCTTGGTAATGCAGACACTTTACTACAATCATGCTAAATGTAGTTGTTTCAGCTTGCAGGTGTAATGCTCGCTCTTGTATTAAGTGCAACACTAAAACTGTATGCTTTTCCATGGAGCTATAGCTATATCAAAATTTACAATTTTCTATAGATTGTGCATAAACTTAAAGCAGACATTTAAATTTTAAAATTAAATATATTTCTTAACATAAGAAGTCATAGGAAAAGAAAATATGTGTTGTTACCAAGATATAGATTGAGCATAATTATGCAAATTAGTTAAGTAATTCACCCAATTATAATATGCTATACCTGGTTATAATTTATCAAGGACTGGGAAGGTTAAAATGTTGATTTCATTTGTTCTATTGTCAATGAATGGATAGCTGGCCGCAGGTGTTTTAGTTTGCAAAAGCTGCCAGGATGCAATATAACAGAAATGAACCCCGGTGTTTACAAAGAGAATTTATTATGTTACACATTTACAGTTCTAAGGCAATAAAAATGTCCAACTAGGTCCTCTAGAGAAAGATACCTTGACTCAAGAAAGGCCAGCATCTTGGCTCAAGATACATGGCAGGCATCTGCTGGTCCTTGTTCCTGGTTCCATTGTTACCAGCTTCTGATGCTTTCTGGGCATCTGCGGGCCTTCATTTAGCTCCTCCAGAGGACAGTCTGGATTCTGGCTTCCATAGCATCTCATGGGAAGTTACATGATGATGTCTGCTGGGTTCTGCATCTCCAAATACCTGTGTCACGGTGTCGGCTGTCTCTGTCAGCACTCCATGCATCTCCGAATGTCTGCATCTCTGTCAGCTCTGAAGCAACTGTTCTCTAAGCATCTGCATCTGAGGTTTCTCCAAAATGATTTCCCTCTAAAAGAGAAAGCATACAAGACCTACCTTGAGTGGGAAGAGTCACATCTCCATCTAATCAAAAAGCCATACCCACAATTGGAGGCACCACCTTTCCATGGAAGTAATCTAATCAAAATGCCATGCCCATAATTGAGTGTGTCAGCATCCATGGAAATAATCCAATCAAAGTTTCAACCTCACAACATTGAATCAGGGAAACATGGGCTTTCCCAGAAGACTGGATCAGGAAAAGGGACCTGGCTTTTCTGGGGTACATAACAGCTTCAAAATGGCACAGGAGGGAAGTCTCATAAAAACAAGCTGGAAAATCTGTTTTATATGACGGATTGTGATAGTGTTGTATGCAGTTTAGCTTATTTACTATAAGGAATTTACAGAGAAAGGGGTTAGAATGAAAAGCGCGTCTGGAGGCTGAGCCACCCACTTCGACAATCTTCCAGAGGCAGATGGGCAGTGGCTGGCCTCCCTGTGCTTCGGGAACCTCTAAAGAGACCAGATCAAGCCACGGTAATTTCTGCTTCTGAGTGAGTGTAAACTCCAGTCAAAATTTGCATATCGCCTCTGCAATTTTTGTTTAATTTGCAAAGCTTTCAGTGCTTTTCTTTGTTGAAAGATACAAATCCAGCATTGCTATCAACTTTAGCCTTATTCTGAGCAATTACAGGCAAAAAATCTTCGGTTTATTAGTCTAGTTATACTTTGCCATTAAAAATTGTAAAAGGAAACATAATAAAAAGTTTACCCACATACTGCATATGTCCATTTCTAGAATGACCTGATTTAAGGAGAGCATGCATTAGTGAAGAAATTGCAAAGTAAAGTAAGCCGACTTTGTCCCTATTGAAGTCAGAGACCACCTAAAGGCAAAGGGTGTGGCAGGAGCCTCACCATCCATGCTGCACCTCAGGCCCAAACAGTGTCTTGGCCACACACTGTCCTGGGCTCTCCCTGCTGTGGACAGAACCCAAGGAACCACCTGCATCTCCATTGTCCAGACACAAGCACCACCGTGACCAAAGTTTGTCTCTGGAGTAAGAGACAGTTTTCTCTATTTGTTCTCATGGTGTTCTCAAATACAAACACATTGGGCTGATTTGGTTTTTAAAATTTTGGCTCACTCTTGTGGAATAACAAATAAAGAGTAATGAGGAAAGGTCAAAGAATTAAAGGATCTTACATTTTTGGTTTTGACGTTGCAGTGCTTTTACCAATCCCTCCTGAATCTATGTGAGATAGAAAATGAGTGATCTCCATTTTAATTCCGCTGAGTATGGACTCATCAGCCTCCTTTTTCTATGACATCCAACTCACGTCACCGGTTTCCTCTTAAAGATTGTTCCTGGTTCAAGCTGGAGTCGGCCCTAAAGATGAGTTAAGACTTCTGGTTATAATACCATGGTGGATCAGCTGGCTCGAAACTCTATTGCTACATACACAGTCAGCTGTCATCATCAGCGGTGACAGTCTCTGCAAACACCGCCACAGCGACAGCAAGTAGAAACCACTGCTTCCAGGACAAATGCAGGCTCAGGTTCCTTCAAGCCTCTGGTGACAAAGTTTTCATCCATTGATCAGTAGGTAACCTTGTTCCCTGTGTTTCTATTGAAGGACATCTTATTTAAGGTATTGATTCACTAGCAATGAACTTGCAGCCAGCACTGCGATTCATACCTGGATGTAGCACATCTAACACGCGTATTCTCTCCCATAGGCACATCACAGCACAGCCTTACATGTCGAAACTGAAGAAGCCCTGCAGTGCTGCACCCGGGGGGCAGGTTTAACAGCAACATCACTGTGCTGGTTTGAAAGGATGTACGCCCCCTAGAAAATCCATGTTTTAACCAAAATTCCATTTCATAAGGGTAGAGTAATCCATATTCAATACTGTACGTTTGAAACTGTAATCAGATCACCTCCCTGGATGATGTGATTTAGTCAAGAGTGCTTGTTAAACTGGATTAGATGATGACATGTCTCCACCCATATGGGTGGGTGTTGATTGGTTTATTGGAGTCCTATAAAAGAGGAAACATTTTGGAGAAAGCAATTCGGAGAGAGCAGAAAATGCTGCAGCACCACAAAGCAGGGAGTCCACGAGGCAGCAACCTTTGGAGATGAAGAAGGAAAACGCCTCCCGGGGAGCTTCATGAAACCGGCAGCCAGGAGAGAAAGCTAGCAGATGACACCGTGTTCCCCACGTGCCCTTCTGGCTGAGAGAGAAGCTTTATGTTCACCATGTGCTTCCTCACTTGAGAGAGAAACCCTGAGCTTCATCGGCCTTCTTGAACCAAGGTATCTTTCTGTGGATGCCATTTCTATAGACTTGTTTTAATTGGGACATTTTCTCGGCCTTAGAACTGTAAACTAGCAACTCATTTAATTCCCCTTTTTAAAAGCCATTCCGTTTCTGGTATATTGCATTCTGGCAGCTAACAAACTAGAAGAATCACCAACAGAAAGCATAAAAATGCAACAAACATGACACTAAGTATACACCAAGATGAACCTGTCTACAGCATGAGAGCTGAACTAAGGAGGCAGAGTGTCACCTGTACCTCAGCTGAGAGCATGCATGTTGGGTGATATATTATTTGCCTCTCTGTACAATGCCCAAAAATGACTGTGAAGGTTCCGGCAACATCAATTTTGAAGGTGAAAATAAATTTTAGCGAGTGAGCGAATTTACAAATATGGAATCCATGAATCACAAGAATATACTATACCTAGAAATGTCAAATATTCTATAACATATATTCATTTAAATGTCAAACCAAGCTTATAAAATAAAACCCACCAGTGACAGAAAGATAGAGGATGTGAAAAAATAGGAAAGAAAGCATAACGTGACAGCCTGAGTCAGGGAGTAAGAGACTATGGGGTGGGCGAGAAGGCGAGGAAGGAGCAGAGGAGGGTCAGAAGTGTTATCCCACCTCTGGGCTGGGGAAACCACTGGGGATCCCAAAGAAGCAACTCAAAGTTCATCTAGAAGGATCCTTCTGCAAGTAGGTGACAAAGGAGTCTCACAGAAAATCAAGCCCAGTGTACAAAAAGAATTACAACAAAACTAATAAACATCGGTAGACAGCACAAGCACTATCAAATGCTAGAATAAAATTCTTATATAAAAAGAGTAGAATGAGCATTACAAATTATGATAACCAGCTCTGACACAGTCCCCAACCATCCCCACCTGCTTGTTTTCATACCCCGCATGCCAGTCCCTGCCCACGTTGAACAGGATGGACTTGGCAAGCATAGGATGTAGTGGCACAGGCAGTGTGTGATTCTCAGAGCTGGGCTTCTGCTGTCTTCTCCTGGATTGCTCACTCTGGGAAAAGCCAGGCACCAGGTCAAAAGGTATTTTTCAGAGAACCTCGCCAAATGAATTGTTGTGTGCAGCTCAGAAAGAGACAAATAAGCTCAAAAAGGATGGACAAAATGGCAAACGCATGAGTAACTCTAAATATACCAACAGTTGGTGAGTATGTATGCAACCAGAATTATATTTTTCACAAACAAACACTGTCCCTTTCACCCTCCTCCATCTCTTAAGTGACTTCCACTTTGCATTGAATATATGCTGATTTGCTATTTATAGCCATCTCTTATAAGCACTTTCATGCAATCTTGCTTATTTCACTGAGCATAATGTTTTCAAGGATCTTCCATGTTGCAGCATGTCTCAGAATTTCATTTTTTCTTATGGCTGAATAATCCATTATGGGTGTGTCATTTTTAATTAGAGAAGTTGCCAGTATTCAGAGAAGTCATACAGAAAATACAGAGGTCCCCCATATAACCCTCTCCCCATTATTAATGCCTTGCATTAGTGTGGAGCATTGATTACAATTGATGAAAACATTATCGTTGTACTATTAGCAGTAGTGCATGGTTTCCATTAGGGTTCCCTGATTGTGTTGTTCACTCCTATGTCATTGTTGTTTAATCTTTATACTAGTAGCATATAGCCTATCTAAAATTGTCTCTCTTAAGTACATTCAAATATATAATTCAGTGCTGTTAATTACACTCATGTGTTGTGCTACCATCATTACTCTCCATTACCAAAACTTTTCCATCACCACAAATAGAAATGGTGAACAATTTAAGGATTAAATCCCCATTCCCTATCACCACCCTGAACCCTGATAGTCCCTATTCTAGTTTCTGACTCTCTGAATTTGCTTATTCTAATTATTTCATAACAGTGATGGCATACAATATTTGTCCGTTTATATCTGACTTATTTCACGCAACATAATATGTTCAGGGTTCCTCCATGTTGTTGCATGGATCAGAACTCCATTCCTTTGTTTCCATTCCTTTTTACAGTTGAAGAATTTCCATTGTGTGTATGTACACATTTTGTCTATCCATTCTTCAGTTGATGGACACCTGGGTTGCTTCTGTCTTTTCGCACTTGTGTATAATACTGTAATGAACATTGGCATGAGAATATCTGTTTGAGTCCCTGCTTTCAATTCTCTTGGTATATATCCAGAAGTGGGATTCCCAGATCATAGGGTAATTCTATGCTTAACTTTATGGGGAACTCCCCAAATGCCTTCCACAGTGGCTGCACTATTTTATATTCCCACCACAGTGAACGAGTGCTCCTATTTCTCCAATTGTTATTTCCATTTCTAAGTAGTAGCCATCCTAGAGGGTATGAAGTGGTCTCTCATTGTGGTTTTTTTTTTTTTTAATTTGCATATGGGCAGGAGGCCCCAGGGATGGAACTCCAGACCTCCAGCACGGCAGGTCGGAGCTCTGCCTGCTGAGCCACGGCAGCCGCCCTCTCATTGTGGTTTTGATTTGCATTTTCCTTAGTGCTAATACTGTTGAGCACCATGTCATGTGTTTTTTTGGACTTTCGTGTAGTTTCTTTGAAGAAATGTCTGTTTCAAGTCTTTTGCTAAGTTGGATGTTTTTGTTGTTGTTGTTGACCTGCAGGGTTTCTTTATGTATTCTGGAAATTAAGCCTTTATTGGTATGTGTTTTCCAAATATTTTCTATTTTTCTCCCATTCTATTGGCTGTCATTTTACTTTCATGATGAAGTTGTTTGTTGCACAAAGGTTTTTCTTTAATTTTCGTAAAATCCCACTTACTGGTTTTTTTTCCTTTTGTTGCTCTTAATTTGGGTTTAAAGCCCAAGAAACCACAGTCTAAAGAGAGATTCTGAAGGTGCTTCCCTACATTTTCTTCCAGGAATTTTATCGTTCTGGTTCTTGTAATTAGGTCCTGGGTTCATTTTGAGTTGGTTTTTGTAGATGATATGAGGTAGGGGTCCATTTCATTCTTTTGTATATGCACATCCAGTTTTCCCAGCACTATTTGTTGAAGAGGCTATTTGTCCTCATTCAGTGGATTGCTACCCTTGTCAAAAATCAGTTGTTCATAGATGTCAGGGTTTATTCCTGAGCTTTCAGTTAGATTCCACTGGTCTAAATGCCAGTCCTTGTACCATAACATGCTGTTTTGGTTACTGTCACTTTTTCATGTTTTAGTATTGGAAAGAGTGAGTCCTTCAACTTCATTCTTCTTTTCCAAGGTGGTTTTGGCTACTTTGGGTCCTTTATCCTTCCAACTGAATTGATGGTTGGTTTTTCCATTTCTGCAAAAAAAAGACTATTGTAATTTTGATTGGGATTGTGTTGACTCTATTAACCACTTGGGGCAAGGGCGACATATTACCAATAGTCATTCTTCCAGTCCATGAACATGGAGTATCTTTCCATTTATTTAGGTCTACTTTAACTTCTTTTACCAATGTTTTATAGTTTTCTGTTCTCAAGTCCTTTACATCTTTGATTATATTTATTCCTAGATATTTGATTCTTTTAGTTGTTATCATAAATGAATTTTTCTTGATATCTTCTTCAAATTGTTTATTACTAGTGTATAGAAACATTCTTGAATTTTAGGTGTTGGTCTTGTACCCATCACTTTAAAGAGTTTGTTTATTAGTTCTAGAAGCTTTGTTGTAAAATTCTCAGGATTCTCTGTATATAGGATCATGTTGTCTATAAATAGGGTAAGTTTTACTTCCTAATTTCCATTTTAGATGCCATTTATTTCCTTTACTAGTCTACTGCTTTGGCTAGAACTTCTAGTACAATGTACAATGTCCAGTACAGTGATGGCAGTGGGTATCCTTGTCTTGTTCCTGACCTTAGAGGAAAAGCATTCAGTCTTTTATTATTGAATATATTGTAAGCAATAGGTTTTTCTTATATACACTTTAACATGTTGAGGAACATAATAGTTCTTCAAACATAGTTTCTTTCTATTCTTTATTTCTAATTTTTCTTTTATCAAGAGTATGTGCTAAAAAAAAAAGAGTATGTGCTGACTTTGTCAAATGCATTTTCTGCATCAATTGATATGATCATTTGGGTTCTTCATTCATTCTATTAATGTGGTATACTTCATTAATTAATTTTCTTATGTTAAACCACCCTTGCTTACCTGGGATAAATTTCTCCTGATCCTGGTCTATAATTCTCTTAATGTGCTGCTGGATTCAGTATACTAGTATTTTGTTGAGGATTTTTGCATTTATATTCATAAGGGTTACTGGTCTGTAGTTTTCTTTTCTCATGGTATCTTTATCAAGCTTTTGTATTAGGGTAAAGATGGACTCATAGAATTAGCTAAGGAGTGTTCTCTCCTCTATAATATTTTATAAAACTTTGAGCAGGGTTGGTGTTACTTCTTCTTGAATGTTTGGTAAAATTCACAGGCCAGAATATTTCTCTGCCTTCTCACATATTTTTTTCTCATTACCAATGAAGACCTTTCCCCCCTCCTCATCTAGTCTGCTTCTAATCATCCTTCAAGACTTACAACTTAGTTCAAACATCATCCTGCCAGGAAGTCTTCTTTGACTCCAATCTGATATGTTCCTTTATCTGTGTCCTGTTAGTATGTCATGCAATCTTGCATTCACTCATCTGTCCATTCATTCATTCTGTAATCTCCATCCTCCCATTCCTCCATCCATTCATCCATCTGTCCATTCATTCAATTGTCAAAATCATGTACCTACCATATACCATGAATTGCCAGTGGTGCTGTGCATACAGGGGTGAAAGGATAGATACTATTCCTATTTAAATGGAGGTTGAATCTTGACCATGGGCTTAGCACACTGAATTGTATGAAATACTGACCCAATTGCCTGGTCCACTGGTCAAAACTCTTTTACAGTAAAGATGGTGTGTTTGATTGGAGATCAACAATCCCTACTGTATGCAGGTCACCTGGAGGTTATCAATCAGTTAACAAACTTGTATATATTTCTTTCAACTTATGTAATTTCAGAAATTATAGTCTTGACTGTACTATACTTTAGATGAGTACTTTGGGTATTCTTGTTTGAATTCCTCCTGCAACTTTGAATCTTGACTATGTGAAACAAAGATGAGATATTTGTAATCTAGACTGTGCATAAAGTTTATTCTTCTAGGAGATTAAAATGTTTAATTGGCCATAAACTCTGGTTCCTAATGATCTTCCAAGCCATGTTCTTCCAATTCTCATTTCTTTAGTGAACGCTGAGCAGCTTTTCCTTAATTTCCATTGGCATCTCCATATATTTTTATAGCCAAAGATATCTAGAACCATTTCCTATTGCTTAAAACCAAGAATCCCCAATTTGTATGCTTACCTACAGAAGTTAAGCAGATCAGCAAATAATATCAAATACTCTTTTTTAATGTTGACTAGAAAGAGTACCTAGAAAAGCTTCATTGTGTAAAATCTTTAAAGAATGAAATATCTGCTAAATATTATTTGCATGTTATTTCTTATCAAGGTGACTTGCCAGTGGGCATTCCAACTCCCCCAGAAACTGCAGTTCCAGTGACGTTACCTCCACACAACTGCACGGACAGGGAATTTGTCTGCAGGGCCAATGGACAATGTGTCGACAGGATTCAGAAATGTGACTTTAGATTTGACTGCCCTGACAAATCAGATGAATCATCCTGTGGTAGGTGAATTCTTAAATTATGTACTAAATATAGCCACAGAATACATGGAAAATGATAGCATAATCTCTAAACCACACAGTTTAGGGGGAGAGTTAGAAATTTTCAACTTGGCTTAGAACAGTTTCTTCATATAGGAGCTATTTTTATGGAAAATTGTAGTGGATGAATCTGCGTGCATTCTTCTATCATGCCCAACAAGAGGTAAGTGTTTTTGGATTAATGTTTCGGAATAATGAAACAATCAGACGTCTGGATTAGATGACACTAGAATGAGTCTAAGAGTGTGGATCTGAATAATATTCTGATTTTGCTACTAGAAGAGAAAATTATTCATTTCCTATACTTGATCTAAGGTGTACAAGATTGAGAAAGTTCTCCAACCCCTTCAGATGCTGCCTAAATATAGAGTATAAATAAACATTTGGGTCAATTTCAAAAGCATGCTGGTGCTAGATTAAATAAATTGAACTATCAACATGTGTGAATTAATAGTCTGTTTTCCTCCATTTTCAGTTTCAGTCCATTCACAAAAACTTCTAGACCCATTTTGTTGGGAACTTTGGGGAACATTGAGTCCATGGGCTTTACTTGACTCTGGGTCAACCATTTCTTAGTTCTTCCCCATTGAGCCTACCATTTTTTTTAAGCCAGGTGGTGGGTACTTATTTTTTATTATTTTATTTAACTTCTTATGGAGAATAGCAGATATGTACAAATGTATACCAAATCAGATAATACTCCCCTTTCACCCATCACCTAGTATCAGCTTTTAAGATCTCAGGGCCATTCTTGTTTCACTGACATTCTTCTCTTTACTTCCTCCTGTATTATTGTTATTTTTTGCTTTAAAAATTTTTTTAAATTTTTTATTGATACATATTTTATGTTAACAAACCATGTAATCATCCAACGTGTACAATCAATGGTTCACAATATCATCATATAGCTGTGCATATATCATCAAATTGACTTTTTGTTTCTTCTTTGTGAAAAATAACATGTGTTCTAGTCTGCTAGCTGCTGGAATGCAATATACCAGAAATGGAATGGCTTTTAACAAGGAGAATTTAATGAGTTGCTAGTTTACAGTTCTAAGGCCAGGAAAATGGCCCAATTAAAACAAGTCTATAGAAATGTCCAATCAAAGGCATCCAGGGAAAGATACCTTGGTTCAAGAAGGCCGATGAAGTTCAGGGTTTCTCTCTCATCTGGAAGGGCACATGGTGAACACGGCATCATCTGCTAGCGTCTTCTCCTGGCTTCCTGTTCCGTGAAGCTCCCCGGGAGGCATTTTCCTTCTTCATTTCCAAAGGTCGCTGGCTAGTGGACTCTGCTTCTCGTGGCTATGTCATTCTGCTCTCTCTGAATCTCTCATTCTCCAAAATATTTCCTCTTTTATAGGCCTCCAATAAACCAGTCAAGACCCACCCAAATGGGTGGAGACATGCCGTCCCTTAATCTAGTTTAACATCCACTCTTGACTAAATCACATCAACCAGGGAGATGATCTCATTACAGTTTCAAATATACAGTATTGAATAGGGATTATTCTACCTTTATGAAATGGGATTTATATCAAAACATGGCTTTTCTTAGGGGGCATACTTCCTTTCAAACCAGGACAACATGTATTCAAAAAAGCAATAAATTTCAAAGCACATCACAACAATTAGTTATAGAACAGATTTCAGAGTTTGGTTTGGGCTAC
>PVIY010048900.1:0-17032 GCA_004026745.1 Myrmecophaga tridactyla
GCTCCAATTACCCAATATCTTACCCTATTTCTATCTCCTGATGATCTCTGTTACCAACGACATATTCCAAGTTTATTCACTAATGTCAGTTCATATCAGTGAGACCATACAGTATTTGTCCTTTAGTTTTTGGCTGGTCTCACTCAGCATAATGTTCTCAAGGTTCATCCATGTTGTTACATACTTCATGAGTTTATTCAGATGCTAGTTTTGAAAAGCCTACCTGTGGGCCTGAAATGAACTGGTGTGGAAGAGAGTGTGGAAGAAAATGGACATAGCCCATGGGGTGAAACCACTGCAGCGCAGCCCCCATGGACACAGCCTCCAGAGCAGCTTGGGTCTCAGTGTCCACAGGCTTGCTTTGTGACCTTGGGCAAGTCTCTGCTGTCTGCATCTCAGTTTCATCATCTGAAACATGAAGCAATTGAGTTCCCAATCCAGCTGTGCAATTTTAGGTACAAGCGAGAAATACCCACCGAATTGTCTCCCAGTAGACTGTGTTTCTTGCAGGCACCGATTTTAGCCTGTTCATCTTTCTGTCCACAGTGCCTGACACTTACAAACGCTTGATAGGGCGGGCCACAGTGGCTCAGCAGGCAAGAATGCTTGCCTGCCATGCCAGAGGACCAGAGTTCGATTCCTGGTGCCTGCCCATGTTAAAAAAAAAAAAATGCTCAATAAGTGTCTGTGAAAGGGGTACGTTTGTAGGACATTATAGATTTGAGGAGTTGTATATTCTCATTTTCAGCCAACTAGTTCCAAGTTAGGCTTCCAAATTGGTGAGAGTAGCCCTTGGTGTTTTTCGAAGCAACTTTTTTTTTTCTTTAACTTTTTTTTATTATATACCAACTCATATATACAAAGCAAAGGAATGAAATAGTTTTCAAAGCACTCTTCAACAAGTGGTTACAGGACAGATCCCAGAGTTTGTCATGGGCTACCATATGATCCTCTCAGATTTTTCCTTCTAGCTGCTCCAGAATACAGGAGGCTAGAGGGCTTATATATTTTTTATCACCACTGTCGACTTTTTTTCTTTCTTTTTTGTGAACAATAACATATATACAAAAAAGCTATAAACTTCAAAGCACAGCACCACAATTAGTTGTAGAACATATTTCAGACTCTGACATGGGTTACAATTTCACAATTTTAAGTTTTTACTTCTAGCACCTCTAAAATACTGGAGACTAAAAGAGATATCAGTTTAATAATTCAGCATTCATATTCATTTGTTAAGTCCTATTTCTATGTATAATTCCACCATCACCTTTGATCTTTCTATCCCTCTCTTTAGGGGTGTTTGGGCTATGGCAATTCTAAATTTTATATTGGACTGTCACTAATATGGGATAGGGAGATGGAACTATCTGATGTTCTGGAGAGCTTGGGCTAAGTTTCAGGACTTATCTGGACCAGGGACCCATCTGGAGGTTGTAGGTTTCTGGAAGTTACTCTAGTGCCTGGAACCCTTGTGGAATCTTATAAATTGCCCTAGGTGTTCTTTAGGATTGGCTGGAATGGCCCTGGTTGGGGGTTGGCAGGTTATGATAGGTAGCAAGGTCTACCTGAAGTTTGCATAAGAGCAACCTCCAGGGTAGCCTCTCGACTCCATTTGAACTTTCTCTGCCACTGATACTTCACTAATTATAGTTCTTTTTCCCCTTTGGTCAGGATGTAATTGTTGATCCCATGGTGCCAGGCCTGGATTCATCCCTGGGAGTCCTCTCCCACGTCACCAGGGAGACTTTCACCCCTGGATGTCATGTCCCACGTAGCGGGGAGGGCAATGATTTCACTTGCAGAGTTGGGCTTAAAGAGACTGAGGCCACATCTGAAGAACAACAGAGGTCCTCCAGAAGTAACTCTTAGGCATGCCTATACGTAGTCTAAGCTTCTCCGCTACCTACATAAGCTTCACAAGAGTAAGCTTCATGATTGGCGGTATGGCCTATGTGGGTATCCCTAAATTTTGACACAGTATCAGGGGAGTCCCTGATGGTAAGGTTTAATACTTCTATATTCTTTCTCCCCTCCTTTTTAATTATCTGTTTAATATACTCTATTAATATACTCTAGGATGTTTCCAGACATTACAATAATCTATACAGGATTAAAGGCCCTCTTTCTTATTCTATGCTTCCTGTGTTTCAATTGTTCAAATGAGCTATGCAGATAGGTTGAATTAGATTATGCACTACAGAAAATTTCAGTTCTAGATCAAATAAACCTTTCTTCCGTTGATCTCAAAGAGTGTGTGTGGTTCAAAAATATAGACACCGTCTTCCTTACCCCTATGTTCTGAATTATTTTAACCCCACCCTGTTTGGCTTCGTTCTTATCTCTAAATATCAGGTTATATATATAAAACAGCCTCTCAAAATCCAAAAATATAATCACCACTCCGGACTTAATGTGTCTGCTCTAAAAGCTTACAATCTAGGCCCCTGTTTTCTCATAAGCATTTTCTAAAGGTGACCACACCATTCTTGTTTTTTGTTTCTGGCTTATTTTGTCTCACCAAATGTCCCACATGCTCATTCAGATTGTTGCATGCCTTGTGATTTTGTTCCTTCTTGTAGCAGCACAACCTTCGTTCATAAGTATACACCATTGTTCATCAATCTACTTCTCTGTCAGTGCATCCTTCAGCCACCTGCATTCATCGGGCATCATGTAGAGGGCCCAGAGTCCACAGTCCATCAGCCTCCTCAATTTTAGATAATTTCATTGATCTCAAGACACAGAAAGCCTATAAACACACTCTCAAGACAAACAGGAAATCTAAACCTCCTCTTAACTCTTGTCCCTCCCGCACTATCTACCTCTGCTGTGGCTGTGGTGGTGCTGATGGTTTCCTTTTGAACATAGCTCACAGCATGAGATAGCAGGTTTCCCCTGTACCCTGGACTTCAACACCCTTTATACAAGAATTATATCTTTCAAGTAATTCTTACAAGAACTCATTCATTTTTCTAGTGTCAGTGGGACATGTATGTCTATACAACCCCTTTTAATCTTGTTCCTCTTCAATATGGTAATATTACTTCTAGACCCACCAGAGAACCACCTTCGCTCCTATCGAAGCAACATTTTATTTTAAATAATGATAAAGTGGTTGATTTGACTGAGAAGGAAAGGCAAGCCCTCAGTTCCTTAGCTTCAGGACCTCTGGGTCCCTTTGTCTCTCAAGAGATGGACAACAGTTAGATGAGATATTTACGGGCTCTCATATTTACCACTTCACCTTATGAGATGGGAACCAAGATGAAGCTCCTTTTTTTCCTGGTGGAGAATCGAGGACAGCGGCCTACTTGGCATTGGACTTCAGGTGTCCTGGCACCCACACAGATGCTCAGACCTCAGTCCCCGGAGCCTTTGGGAGTACCCCCGAAGTGACATTCTCAGGCCACCACACATGGGTGGGCTGGTAGGATCGCTTCAGCCCTAGCAGTTCTGCTTTTTATTTGTTTACTTGTGTGACCAAATGGTTAATTCTTGTTTGAACAGAGGGTACCACGTCCAAGAGAAAAGTTACAGAACCACCAAACCAGAATATCTTCCCCGTTAATTTGTCAAAGGACCAAATTAAAGAAAGTATTTCCACCCGGGGAGAAGCTTGACTCATTTTTTCCATCTTTCTCCCCCTTTCTCACCAGGTTAACTGCAATGGCTTCACGATCGAAGATGAAGAACTTTCTCACTTGGGATCAGCGATATTCCCAGAGTAGGCTAAATTTGACTTGATTTCCTTTCTTTTTACTTAATTGAACACTAAATTGATTTTTTTTTTTGATTTTCTAATAACCCACCTAACTGCATGTGGCAGACGTGAAACTCCAAGTGAATTGAGACACCTTCTTAATTCTGCCAGATTTATTTCCCCTACACTTAAGGATCCGAAGGTAATAGTTAAGAGAACAGTTGCTTGTTAAGTCCTGCTAGGCTGAGAGCTGTTATTAAAGAGCATTGCGGAGCATGCACAGAAGAGCAGATGATGCCCTGCTGAGAAATTTGCTTTCTGCAAGTCCATGGTTCTGGAAATCTTTGGTTTTTTCAATACCCAAAGTAAAACATTCATTGCCAACCAAGCATTGGCCATAGGCTTGTGTAGAGAATGTATGAGCTCCCTCTCCAGCTCTCCGTTTTGAGAAATGCCACTACAGAAACATTACAGGTTGGAAGAACTAGAGAAAATTTCAGAGAACGCTAGCATTTGCATCTCTACTTCAGGAATACTCAGATAATTCAAGAACAGCTAGCCAGTTTGAAAACGGAGATTTTTATAGCTCTAGCTTCAGGGGGTCCCAGAGAAAGGCCTTGCCGTTGTCACTTTGTTGGAATGGGTATTTCGGTCCCCTGAGAGCAAACCCTTGCTTTGCAAATAGAGCAAAGGAGCTTCTCTCATCCTCTGTCGGAATCAATGCATGTTATACATCAGCCCCATTATAGTGGTGGTGCTTTCTGCATGCTAGAGGAGACTTGGGCTTTAGGGTGAAGCCTGTGTAGGAAACCCTTAGCACCCATGCATTTGCCTCGTGTGAAGAGCCCCCCTCTTGATGTCATCTGTTTGTGCTGCTGGATTCTATGCATCGTGTGGGTCAGAAAGATAGAAGGTGTTACAGGGTCAGGAGGATGGAAGGCGTTACAGAGCTGTGTCGTGTGAGCAGCTGTCAGAGGCTTGCTCGAACCAGAAAGACAGAGCAGTTTACTCACATCTCGTTACATTAACTAAGGCCTAAATGGTGTCATCTTCAGTTTAAGTCCTGAGAGCAAGGAAGGAAGTGCTTTTCGGGACAGGCTCTTTGGGGTTTTTGCCCTTAGGAGAAAAGAAAGGAGAAAAAGAGAAAGGGCATGGGAGTCTTTCTAGAAGGCTCGCTTTGACAGCGTCAGCACGGACACGCACTCTGGAAAGTTTCTGCTCTTGGTAACTTCAAGACCCAAAGGAGAGAGTGATGCTGTGTGAAGTTTTCATCCTTTTTAGGCATTGCTAAGCGAATGATGGTACTCAGACGTGAGTTGTTTTAGGTCCCTTTGCCTCACTGCTCCCCTTCATTAGAAAACACGTCCGTGAGTCTGGCTTGAAACTTCCTACATCTTTGGCAAGGTGGCTGTTGCCACTGACTTCTCCTTTATAAAACTACACTTATGGGGCGTTTATTCCATTTCCTAGGGCCCCAGTCCCTTTGTGTCACTTGTCAGGAGGTCACTGGGCCGTGGTGCAGGCCAGCTGTCCCTCCTCAAGGACCAAGACCATGAACTTGCCACATATTTGTCCCAGGCCTGGGGCAGTCACACACATCATTCAGACCGCTGGCAACTGGAGGTTAGAGGAGGGCTGCTCCTCCTCTGTGCTTGGCATCAGTTCCCTTCCAAACCTGGGACGGCTCCTTCCTAGGCGGGCATCGTGACCCCTTTGCCTTTTTTTTTTTTTATCTTCTTGGGGCACACAGGAGAGGGGTTTGGGCCACCAGGGGGTCAGCAAGGCAATGCTGGCTGCCACTGCCAGTCCACCTCCGGACGTGAAGGCACCCATAGGAACATGAGCCCCAGTTTCTGGGCAGTTTTAATTGGGGGGGAAAAATCCTTTGGGGCTGAAATCATATCGGCATTGTGATTTCAAAGGCAGCATTTTCAGAGATCAAGCACTTTTTCCCTGTAGTTTAGAAATTTCTGTTCTTAGAACTTTGACCTTGATATAATCAGAAAGCTCAAAGCACCTCGCATAGGCGAATTCTCTGTCCTTCTCGCTGTTCCTGAAAAGCTGACAGTGAGCAGCGGGAGTGATAACGTCCCAATTTTCCAGATGAGGAAATTGAGGTGCTGAGAGACTCAGATGGGCTTCGCTGGGTCTCTCGGGGGATCACAAACTGCCACTTTAGGAGTCTGGCATTTCCCATGGTGTTACTCTCTCAGCCTCTGCAGAAAACAGGTTAGAAATAATCCACTAATGGAAAAAATATATATTGCTTGCAAATGACAGCTCATTTGTGTCTCACAGTGTAGAGTGGAGTGGCAATTAGCTGTTAAGTTCTGCATCTAATCGGGAAGAATTTTGGTGGGTTTTTGTTTGGGGCTGTTTTTCAATTGTGGATTTCTCTTTTCAACATTGTTAAAGGTTCGGATGTTAGATGTGATTATAAAAGCAACAGAGTAACCTCTTAGAATATGGCAGCTATTAGCTTTATTTTGTTAACTAGTGCTCTGCCACAAAAGAGCGCCTCTTCCTTAGCAAGTGAGTTGCGAAGTCACCAGAACAGTCTACATATCTCATGGAGCAAATCTTCTCTTCCCATTGACAGTGTTGCGTTGATGAATCACAGTTGTTGCCCCAATGTGATTGTGACCTACAAGGGCACACTGGCAGAAGTCAGAGCAGTGCAGGAAATCAGCCCCGGGGATGAGGTGAGTGGCTGCAGGGGGCGGGGCCAAGTGTGCCTAAGACAGCTGTGCAGGGCAGCGTGACGGCGGCGCAGTGGCAGAGTTCTCGCCTGCCATGCTGGAGACCCGGGTTCGGTTCCTGGTGCTGCCCATGCAAAATAAATAAATAAATAAATAAAAGCTGTGCAGAAGGAGCAAGACTGTGTGCGTCACTTGAGAATACTGACCATGAATCACTCCAGCAGTTAAACTCTTGGTCCCGTAGTTTAGAAATGTCTTTTCTCCCAGGAAGTTCATGATCAGATTTGTGACCCAGCTGGCTTTGGAGACCCACCCCTTAGGGCTTCCATTTAGTATACTCCATTTCCACCTTTGGTCAAGAAGAAACAGGAAAGAATACGTTCACTTGAGCTAAATTTCGAACAATGATTTAGAAAGAAAAGAGACTGCCCAGTGGACCTCTTTAGAGTCCATTTATTCCTGTGCTAGATGGTTTTTTATTTAATAGTGACATGTTTGCCTTCCCTCCCCCTAAAAAAAAAAAAGGTCAAAAGCAGTGTTATCTAGAAGAGAGAACAAACTGTAGAGCTGCAGTTCCAAATGACACATCAGCATTTCGGGTCAGGATTCACTTTTTAGGGATGCAGTTCAGATGGCCAGTTGTATGCACCGATGGGAGAGGCCGACAGGCCCCCTTCCTTATCTGAGGAGTGGGCGCACAGGCCTGGGTAAATGCTCTCACCTCTGCCAGGACAGTCAGCGTTCCTCACCTGCTCGGTGATTCCCGGTTCTTTTTCTTTGCTGTGATATTAGAAGCGATTCTGTAATTACCTCATGGGATGTCTCGCCTCAAAAAGGCAGGCATGGTGAATTGCTCTATGTATGCCATTTTTTTCTTAGGTACATAATAAGATGCCTAGCAAGACAGGAATTTTTAGGGAATGTGGTTAGTCCTTGTAGATTGGTTTCCAGTGTACTCATTTTTAGTGCTCTCTTAAGGTGCATGTCGAGATCTTTTGAATTTTGAATATAATGATCTGTGTGCTAAATGCAAAGCGTTTTGGTACCTTAACTGGTCCACGGCCGAACTGGGACCACACGCTTAGAAAACAGCTGGAACTTTCTACCCTTTGCCGAATTTGCCAAGTTCATCGTGCAGCGGACATCCTGTTTCTGGTGTTCCAGGTTGCTGAGTGCCTTCGTGCAGACCTCCCTGACGCCCCTTTTGTTAAAACAGGCAGTTCCGGTCAGTTGAAAGTGTGTTCCCAGGCACTGGTGCTCTTGGGGCCACGCTGGGAAGGCCAGTGGTTCCTTGGCTGGCCCGGCTGGCTGGGCCGAGCCCGTCGCTGGAGTGGCCTTTGTCGCCATCTTCTGGGCGCTCCTGCTCACTGCACTGTGTCCAGCAGTCATTTCAAAGGGAATTCTGCAGCTTCCTTGCCCTGTGGGGCCGGGCAGGCTCGCTCCCATTTCTGTTTGCCCTTGTGCTCCCGCCAATCTAGCGTGCAGCAACCGTTTTGAATACAGGAGAAGTCAATGCCTTAGGGGTTACTTGCCCTTCAATAAGAGAGGAACCGATTCCCCAGGGAGTCAGGATGAGTCTCCAGGCCCCCGTTATTGCTCTTTGGGTCAGGGTGAGCTTGGCTTTCCCTGCAAGTAGCCAGCCCGGGCGTGCTCTTCTCCTGGCTGAGAGACTTAAGATTACTGCACGCTGGTGGCTCTGTGAAATCCACCTGTTCATCAGACATTTGCCTGATTGTATGGGATGATCAGCACGTGCCGTCCCAGTGAATAGCTAATGGACATGTACGTGCTAATACCTTCCATACGCTCCGAGTCTTGGCTGTAGACCCCCGTTAGATAAAAACAAGGAGCACAAAACCCGGTGAGTCCAAAGGTAAGAGATCAGACTTTTCCAAGTTCTCTGGCCCAGCTGGAAGGACGAGCAGCTAGCGGCCTGCTGGGTTGGGCAGCAGGCTGGTGTTCTAGAAGCTGTGTCTTGCCCAACTCAGCTTACCGCACCACGGAGCTGTTCACAGCCGTTCACAGCTGGCCCGTTGTGCTGAGATGACCGGCTGATAAATGCAGAAAGAGAAAACACGTCAGTATGTGCTTCCTTGTGTTCTCCGCTGCACTCATCCAGCAGTGGCAGCTACAAAAGCACTCGAGCAGGCCCAGGTTGTGAAATAAAATGAAATAAAAGAGGCTAAATAAAGGCCAGACAGAGATGGGGCCCAGGTCCAATCCCAAGGATGAGTTGCCCTTTGCCCAGTGGGCCCGTTGCTTCTACACACAAGACAGAAATGCTTCTGCTGCTGAGACAGCCCATGGGTTGCTCTCCTTCGGGAGTAAAGGAGGCAGCCATTCTTTCAACCCTCCATTTACTGTCTTAGAGGCCCCTTGAGCTCTGCTTTCCACCACAAGGAGGGACATTAGGTGGTTGCTCGGTTTAAGGAACTCAGGATGGCAAATGAGCAGCATTTGCACAGACTGTGGCCTGAAAGGATGGTGCCAGAAATGTTTGTGCAGCCACGATAATGACAAGGGCAGAGTTTATTGTAGCAGACTGAAGCTTCCCCTTTTTGGACCACTTAGGTTTTTACCAGCTATATTGACCTCCTGTACCCAACAGAAGACAGAAATGACCGGCTGAGAGATTCGTACTTCTTCACCTGTGAGTGCTGGGAGTGCACCACCAGAGACAAGGCGAGTTCTGTTTATCCGGCCGAGGCACCGACTGCCTGGACCTCAGGACCTCTCTGCAGAAAGAATTCCCCAGTGTCACTTGGGGTGTCACCTCCTGGGATATTTTTGAGCCGTTAAACTCACCTCATGAAGGTGGCCAGCAGGAATCCAGTTAGACCAGGTCTCTGTTCAAACCTGCTCCCGGTAGCAGATGGAAACATTTCCATTACACTGTGCAAAATAGGAGAAGGACCTGCCAAATTACCATTTCTTGAAAAAAAAAGAGCGGGGAGGGAAAAAGCACATGAGAGTCATTTTCAGGCTTTCCAAGCTCTTCATCAGAATATCTGGCATTTTCCCTAGCATTGCTCAAAATATTGTTTTATCAACTCCACCCCTCTTTATTCTTTTCTTGATGATTCCTTGATGCGTACACACACACACACACACACACACACACACACACACACAACTGCTCACAGTAAACACATTTGAGATATCCTGCCCAGAAAAGGATTACCTAGAAAATTAGTATTTCTGTTGTTTGTTTTTGGAGCAAGGTAAAGGGGTATTGGCTTTCTTTTAGCTCCATTGCTTGATCTCGTCTCATTCTTTTGCAAACTTAGAATGCCTCTGCCTCTCCACGGGAATATTTGTTTTTTTGAGAGGTTTCTCCATCATCAGACTTTCTCTGAGAGGTAATGCCTTGCACTTATGGACATTTCTCTCAGGATAAAGCCAAGGTGGAAATCCGGAAGCTCCACAGTCCCCCAAAGGCAGAAGCCATCCGTGACATGGTCAGATATGCACGCAATGTCATCGAGGAGTTCCGGAGGGCAAAGCACTACAAATATATCCTTTTTACAATTGTGGGGATGGCTTACCAGCTCTCACTGACAAAAGGGACAGGGAGGCGGGAAGAGGGGAGAGGAGAAGGATGAGTTCAAGACTCTGTATTTTACAGAAAGAATGGCTCCTGGTAATTGTGTAAAAGTGTATTGACCACCCATTAAATGGTGTCAATCATATGCAAAGTTTTATAAAATCGTTCTTATATCTGCTTTCTCCTTATTTGACTAGTTTGGTACAGTAGAAGGGTTTCATTCTGGAAGTTTGAATAGAACCAATTCCTTGAAGGCCACAATTTATTGGGTATTTATGTTGGGCAAGGTACAGTGCCAAGTGGCTTTAGTACCTTATCTCAGCAAGTTCTCCCAAGGGCGCTATGGGGTGGGATACTACGTTTTTCTTTATGTAGCAGATGAGGAAATGGGTAATTGCCCACCCCTTGGCAGTGTCATGATTTTGCCCCAGTTTTCCTACCAAAATCCACAGCCTGAACCACTACATGATAGAGCCTTTTTTAGGCTCTATAATGTTGAAAAAAGGGTTGGACTTGTATTCGAGAGGTCAGAGATAAAAGCAGTGAAAGGAAATTGGAGAAAGGCACGTTGTCTCTCAGCAAGAAAAAGAGCTTTCTCATGGTGGCGGCTTCTTCCTTAAAAATGCTCCCTCTAAAGTGCCCAGCGATTCCTGCCTTGGGTGAGGGCTTGAATTCAGCTAGATAATTTGAAGATTTGTGATTCTAATCAGCATTCTTTACATCTCCACTGAGGGTCCGTTCCTGTGGCGAAATTTCTTGAGTTTTGCTTCCCATTCGCCGTCTTACATTTTTCTGAAGTTCGTTTCTTCAAGAAACAATGCGGCTTCTACCACTCTGGCTGGCTTTATGTCATTTTCTCTGGGGCGAGAGGGGCCGTGTGCAGGTGGCGAGTTGTGGGCACGAAATGCCTGCCGCCCCCTCCCGCCTGGGGAAACCTGCGCGCGAGTGCCCGCCGGCCGGTCCTTTCCTTGACACCAGAATACCCCCGAGTGAGCTGCTGGAGATTTGCGAGCTCAGCCAGGAGAAGATGAGCTCCATGTTTGAGGACAGCAATGTGTACGTGTTGCATATGATGTACCAGGCCATGGGCGTCTGCTTGTACATGCAGGACTGGGAAGGAGCCCTGCGCTACGGACAGAAAATCATTAAGCCCTACAGGTGATCGCGGTGGGCCTTCTGGTCGCCGTCGGATGGATTGGAGTGTGTAGGGAGCGGGGCCCTGCCGGTTGGTCCTCCGCCTGCCGGGTGCTGGGGCTGGCCTGGGACAGCTTTCTTGCCCTCTGCACTTCCAGGGGCCGTGTCCATGGTAGTTGACTCAGGCCGGTAGTCAAAGGCCGCCCGTTTGTTTCTTTCCCTATGCACCCTCCCGAGTTAAATGGCACCTGT
This sequence comes from Myrmecophaga tridactyla, assembly GCA_004026745.1. Lineage (NCBI taxonomy): Eukaryota > Metazoa > Chordata > Mammalia > Pilosa > Myrmecophagidae > Myrmecophaga > Myrmecophaga tridactyla. The sequence continues at coordinate 11,333 of PVIY010048900.1, forward strand.
GAATCCGCAATTAGTGGGCTTTGAAAGCCCTTCTTTTCCGTCATCATGATCTGGCTTTTTCAAGTTGCAGCCCCAGTTTGCAAGTTGGGAAACCCTGGGACCAGGAGGTGGGGTGTGGACCTGGAAATCTATAGGTTCAAGAAGCCCCCAGGTGTTCCTCGGGAATTTAAGATTCCCTCAGTACCCCCTTCAAGTTCTAAGATTGAGGACGGCAAAGTTGGCTTCTGGTCTGTGTTTCTCCTGCCAATTCTGCCCTCCACTTACCCCCACGCTGCCTTGTTGTCCAGCAGGGGGAGCTGGGCCCAAGGGGAAGCCAGCTCTCCAAATCTGCTCTTGGAAACAGAATTTATTAACGGAGGGGTCATCTCAAAGCCTTCCTTTCCTCCTGGGGTGGCTGAGAAGGTTGTCTGGTCTCAGGCACACTTTGCTTTGTGAGGTCTGTAGGCAGAGAGCGCGAATGGGACTGGAAGCACTGCAGCCTTTGGCTTGGTCTCCAGGCAGGGCCCTGTGTGCTGGGTGCTGGCCAGAGGTCTGCTTGGGCCGTCTCTGGGGGCCCTGGTCCTGGGGTGACCTCCGAGCAGCGTGGCCGCCTCTACCCAGGAACTCTTCTCTTGTTGACAGACTTTCGAGAGAGTCAGGGCAGACCAAACTGGCCAATGAATAAATCCCCCTGCACCCGTGCACCCCGGCCTGCGGGCTGCCTCCGGGGCTCTGCCCCTAGAGGGCTGTCTCCTTCCTAGGCAGGGGACCTGTCAGCCTTCAGTTAAAATCGGGGACAGAGCACCTACTGTGTACAAAGCCTCTACTGGGCAACGGAGAAAGTGTTTCTAGAGGAAATAGGTGTTCTGACTGCAGAGAGCTCACAGTTTTGCTGAGCCAGGTGATCCTATGAATTATGACAGAAAGCTGGGGCCTTGAGACACACTGTTGTGTGTGTGTGTGTGTGTGTGTGTGTGTGTGTGTGCGCGCGCGTGCGTAACTACTGCCTTTCTCATGTGAGGTGAGAGGTCTAATTGCTGTCCTCAGGAGAGGGACATTTACTCTACACAACATTGGCCCATCGCCTAGTGCCTTGCTTTGGGTGCCCCCAACATCCACAGATCTGGACTTGGGTTGAATGTTGTTGTTTTTACAGATGCTTTTAATATCGATTTCTGCAGCGGTTTTTCTTAGCTTTTCAGAAACCCATGAACTCGTTCAGATGAAGCACACCTGCCGCGGTAGGCCCGCGGGGAGCCCTCCGTGCAGGGTTTGGCGACGCGTGGCTGCCGTGGAGAGTTCCACCGGGAGCTCAGCAGCCACGGGCTCTCCGCGTCCGGCCTGTGGGCTGCTCTGCAGGCCTTGACCAGGTGGCCTCGCTGTCTTTTCTCTTCTTCCAGTAAGCATTATCCCTTGTACTCCCTCAACGTGGCCTCCATGTGGTTGAAGCTAGGAAGGTTGTACCTGGGCCTGGAAAACAAAGCTGCAGGAGAGAAAGCCCTGAAAAAGGTATGTCTTAGGATGCCGCGGTAGGATTTCCCAAGCCTGAACAACCTCCCCAGCCCACTTCCCTAGGGCTGACAATTCTGAGTGACGGGAAATGATGGGGAATGACCAGCCTGTGAGCCACTCTCTGGCTGTAGGACCTGGAGGAGGTAGGTTGAGCAGATGCTCGCAGCCATCTCCGGGTTTGTGCCCTGGCCCTCTGTTCAGGGGAAGACGCACACCGAGGGAGGGCCTGGCCTTGCCCAGAGGCTCAGCCCTCAGCCGGGGCGGAATGGGCACTGGCTCTCCCCGGTGTGAACTGCTGGAAGTGCACTGAGGCCACGGGACGTCCTCCAGTTGTCTGTCGTTTAGGAGATGTGGAATGCTGGTGCCTGGCTGTGGTGAAGTCTGGGGGGGGGTCGGATAGAGTTCTTCTTTCTTGGGATTGTCCATCTGCAGTTTCTAAACCGTACTTACGACTCATCGTTGTGGTTGGTTGAGTGCCCGTTATATGCCAGCACCCTCATGTGTATCCTGGAAGTCATACAAAATGGGGTGAGAGAGTTTCACTGTTGAAGGAATTGAGGCTCATTCTGGTTAGTTGCGCAGCAGCATATTTCATTCAAGCTGAAATCCTTCTGAGTCCCAAGCCCAATCGCGTGGAGAAACCCACAGGGGGGCGGCTCCTCCCCACCCCAGGGTGGCTGAGTCACTGCACCGAGTGTCATTCTCCGTTGTTTGCTGTGTGGAGGAGAACAGTGAATACAATGCCATCTTTGGGACAGTCTATTTATATACCTTTGTAAGAAAATGTTCTGACTAAGCCCGGAAGCCTCATCCTCCCAGATTCCCCTGAGTTTCCCAATAGGCATTTTGGAAAGATGAGAGTAAGACTGGAATCCCAAGTGGAAGTGTCAGGGCCCAGACAGGCTAGAAGTATGGGTTAAGCATAAAGGTTTCAGCTTTTAAACCGTGGAGTGTGTCTTCCAAGATAACAGGTTATTGCCTTAGTGAAGCTGAGGGAAGAAGATCCACTTTAGGTCCTAACGGCAGCCTTTCCTTACCTCGAAAACTGCAGAGTGCTGGTAAGCAATTAAATAAAAGAGAGAAAAGGCCCCAGGGTTTGCCCTTGACAAACTCAGGGAGCTGTCCTGTAACTACTTATTGAAGAGTGCTTTGAAAACTATTGCTATTTTCTTTCTTTGCTTTGAATATATGTTATACTATATGATAAAAAATTAAAATGTGTATATATATATAAAAGAGAGGAGGACAGAATAGATCTGGCAAGGAACATGAGTCTTGAAATTCATGCAGAGGGCAAGGGGAGGCAGGAGAGACACAAATGCCTCCTAAAACTGGCAAAACCTGAAGGTTTACACAGTTTCTTGGCCTGCAAGAAAAGAATGGCGTAATAGAAAGGACTGACTGTCACAGTCATGGCCCATCAAAACTTCTCTGCTTGGGGATTTATTTAGTTTTTCTGTTAGTAATATAGTTGAATACAAAAGAGCAAAATAAATTGTTATAGATCCCATTTGATATATGCTCCCTGTATGTCAGGCACTAGTCTTAATATTGGATGTGTATTAGCAACCCTGAGAGGTAAGTATTATTCCCATTTTACATTTGACGTAAATGAGGCACAGAGTGGTTAAGTCAGTTGCCCAAGGTCACACAGCTAGGAAGTGATGGAGCCTTTGGAAGCTCTGCCACTTTTATATTGCTCCCCTAAAAAGAAACTTCCCAAGATGAAATCTGCATCTATTTTAAAGTTTTTTAGACTATTTATTGGGAGGAAATTCACTTTTTGAAAGGGAAAAATGGCTTAATTATGTCTTACCATTCAGTAATATGAATGAACCCCAAACAAGCTTGATGTATAATTCACTGCGGACTTTTCTGCTCCATAACATGTATCTTTCTACCGAGCATTACCTGATTTCTTGATTGAGCACTGCCAAATAGTTCTGGCCCTAAAGCATTTTTTTTTTCCATTGCAATATCTAGAACATTGGGGCAAAAGAATGTCATGAAATCATTTTATTGACATCCTTTCTCCAGCTACTCTGGACAGTTTTGCAGAATGTTTTACTCAGCAGTAGAGAGTAGGTGCCTAGTTGGTTACAGATAGTCGAACTCACGGTTCAGAAAAAGCCGGTCCAGGGGGAGGATGTGGGTCCAAAAAAGCCCGTTTGAATCCTGTGCCTTAGAGCAGAGAAGTCCTACTTGAATTCACGCGGGCGCAGCCCAGAGGCGGAGGTGTGGAGGATGGTGGCAGGCTCTCATCCCCTGTCGCCTCTCTCTCCGCAGGCCATTGCAATCATGGAGATAGCTCACGGCAAAGATCATCCCTACATTTCTGAGATAAGGCAGGAAATTGAAAGCCATTGAAACTATGCAACATTGGAGTTTTTATTTCAGTTCTGGCGGAGACGCTGTAAAGAACTGGGATATTTCGCATCTCAACACCTTACTCCAGCATTTCTGTAAAATACTTGGAATAAAAACACTACATGACCTGAAAACCTTGCACATTGCTTACTTGGAGATTGGGCTTAATCTTTAACCTGAATATCAAATTTAAATTTTGAATGCCTTTTTTACCCTTAGAGATAATGGCATGGTTTCGTAGAATATAAAATCTACGCTGGGCAGAGCAAGTTTTTTTTTTTTTTTTGTTAATGCAATTGTTTTTTCTTTCGTGCCTGTTGTTTGGGGAGCTTGCGTTTAAAAAATGCAGCTATTTTTCCCTTCACGCCTGTTGTAATGTTCTGATCAAATCTGAATGTGCAAATGAAAGAGAATAAAAAGAGATGATAGTATTTAAGATTTGTGTCATATCTATCTGTGTGTGTGTGGGGGAGGATTTCTAAAGTGCTGGTGGGAGCCCAACCCCTAGAGAGAAGCAGTGTTGATTCTGCTTACACGGGCCAAGCCCCCGGTTACCCGTGGGGTCAGGCAGCCCCGGGAATGCGCAGTCCGCGGTGCGGCCAGGCAGGAGGCAGACGTGGAGAAAGGCCGCTGTCGTGGGGAACCATCAAGTGACCTGAGACGTCCCCGGCAGAATAGCGAGCCTCGTTAATTCTCCTGTCTAGTGCCTGGTGTGCCCTAAATTTAAAAAGGTGCTTAGTGCATGCTTTCTTGGCTTTTTTTTTTTTTTTCCTTTTCTTTTCTTTTCCCAGTCTGTCTCCAAGTAAACTTTCCATCACTCATTCTGTTGATTGTTCTGTGCAGCGTTCTCCTTGTTTGGAAAGACTCCAGGGTAAAGCCTGGGAAGGAAAAAAAAAGATTTTCCTTTCCAACCCTGTGTTGTGGAGCAAATCCCCGTCGCTAGCCGGATGGCCGGCAGGAACCCAGCTTGTCGCAGCCGCACAGGCTGGGCGGTTGTGCGTTTTAGCAGCCGCTGTGAGACAGCACGCGGTGGTGCCCCGAGGGAAGGGATGCTTCTATCTTGGAAAGTCTCAAGGTCCAAAGAGAGGAACCTCCCGACTCAGTCAATAACGAGGGCCTGCGTATTCCAGTGGACAGCTGATAGAGTTCTATAAAGCCGTCCGAGTCACGAACTTTCTCTCCTTTAGTCATGCTTTCAGGGTCCATCCCCAAAATAAAGAAAATTTTTACAACTAAACAAAAGAAAAAAAAAGAGGCTATTCTGGAAGCTACTCTTATGCAAGCTTCAGTTAGATAATGCTAATTGCCATGATTTGCTAAACCCCAACCAACATCACTCCTTTTACCTCTTAAGAACACCTAGGGCTCGAACTGAGACTCTCTAAGTTTCATGCACTGTTTGCTTTCCTGAAACCTATAATTCCAGGAGGGTTTCTAGGTCAGATAAATCCTGAAACCCAGAGGGACAAGTCTCTCCAAGATTATCAATTAATCACATCGTCCTGTCCTTTAGTGTTAACCCCTCTTCTCAACATGAAAAAGTAAGAATGGGCCCAAAGATCCCTATAGATTGGGAGAAGGATCAAAGGAGAAGAAGATAGAACAGAGAAAATAGCTGAATCACTGTATTTATATTCCTTCTAGCTTCCGGTGTTTTGGAGCAGCTAGAAGGAAAAATCTGAGATGATGGAATGGTAGCTCATGACAAACTCATATCTGTTCTGTAACTACCTGTTGAAGTGTGCTTTGAAAATTGTTTTTTTTCCTTGCTTTGTATATATATTATATTTTACAATAAAGACATTTTAAAAATAATAAAGAAAGAATGCAGTAAGGAAAAAT
>PVIY010048901.1:0-17020 GCA_004026745.1 Myrmecophaga tridactyla
TTTTTTTTTTTTTTTGGAGGGGTGTAGTGCATGGCTGGGACTCGAACCTGGGTCTCCTGCATGGCAGCATGGCAGGTGAGAATTGTACCACGGAACTACCCTTTGCACCCCCAAGATTTTTTTTTTTTAATTTCTAAAAAGCTTGAAATTTCAGAAGGACGTTTTAGTTCATTTTATTATTTCTTAACTTTGTGCTTTTGATATCAGAGTGTGTAACCTATATAATTCTACTTTAAGGGAGTTAATTGATTTTTTTTCTGGCCATTATATATTTTTATGTGAGCATATAACAATTGCAAGAAGGTATGTTTTCGTATGTAAGATGTCTAAATTCACCTTTCGCATTATAATGTTTAGATCTTGAGGTCATTTTTAATCTACTAGGTCTACCACAAATTTATAGTGATATATAAACTTGCTCTTTTTGTTCAAATCCTTTGTAGTCTTACAATTATTTTTCACCTTTATCTGTCAATTTCTGGGGGAGCTGTAATAATCAGTGTAAATATAATTTTCCTGTTTTGTATTTATATCAGTTTTCCTGTTTTTGAGAATGTTTTGAGACCATATTGAGGGTTGTAAATATATTTGAGATTGTTCTTCTTGGGATGATTGTTATTTTTGTATTCTGGAGTATTTTTCTTCATCTTACTAATGCTTTTGGCCCTAAATTTCTTTTTGTTTGCTATCTATATTAGCTCAATATATTAACCACAAAGTATGGTTAATAATTGCTTGGCTTATACTTTAATATACTTTTTAATGTCTTTGTTTTTTAGGTTTATCTGTTGAAAGCCATACATACCTAGGCTTTGGTTTTCATTTTGAGTTTGTGTCTTTTTTTTTTTCAGCTGGCAGAACTCGTATTAGTATTTCTTGTAGGGCTGGTCTCTTGTTGACAAATTCTTTCAGGACTTCTTTGTCTGTGAAAACTTTAATCTCTCCCTCAATTTTGAAGGACAATTTAGCTGGCTGCAGAATTCTTGGCTGGGAAGTCTTTCTCTTTCAGCATCTTGAATACATCATACCACTGCCTTCTTGCCTCCAGGGTGCTAGTTGAGTAGTCTGAACTTAGTCTTATTTGGTTTCCCTTGTATGTAGTAGATTGTTTTTCTCTTGCTGCTTTCAGGATTTTCTGCTTCTCTTCAACATTTGACAGACTGATCAGTATGTGCCTTGGGGTAGGCCTATTTGGATTTATTCTGTTTGGACTTCATTGGCCTTTTTTGACTTGTATATTTATGTCCTTTATAGAGGATTGGGAAGTTTTTCCCATTAAATCCTCAACGACTCTTGCTAGCCCTTTACCCTTCTCTTCTCCTTCTGGTATACCAGTGATTCGTATATTTGTGTGCTTTGTTTTGTCTGTCATTTCCCTGAGTTCTAATTCAGTTTTTTCCTTTTTTTTTTTTTTTGCCATTTGCTGGTTTGAGTCTTTGACATCAATAATCCTGTCCTCTATATCACTTATTCTTTCTTCTGTCTCTTCAAATCTGGTGTTGTGTGCCTCTAGCATGTTTTTATTTGGTCAACAGTCTTTAATCTCTGTGATATCCGCTATTTTTCTGTTTATTCTTTCAAATTCCTCTTTATGCTCTTCTCCTGTGTTCTTGATCTCCTTTATGTCATTTGCTATCCCACTTATTTTATTAAGTAGAGTTGTATGAACATCTTTTATTAGTTGTCCCAATGTGTGTGTCTCCTGTAGTGTTTTAATTTGGTTACTAGGCAGTGCTGTATCTGTCTGCATTGTGATGTGTTTAGTGATCTTCTGCTGTCTTCGTGGCATGTAACTATCTTGATTGATTTACTTTGGGAGTTGATTTCTTTCAGTAGTCTAAGGCCTTGTGTTTGTGGTATGGTTGTACAGCAGGGAGCAGGGCATGGGGTGGGGCACACAGTGCGGTGATTTGTTTCAGGGCAGGTATTGGCGTAGGTTGGGAACCTTACGCTGGTGCTTGTGAGCATAGGTGCCCAGCGGTGTAACCCTGGTGTGCACTGGTCTAAGGCACGGGGCCCTTTGGGTGCATGCATAGAGTTGTGGCAGCAGATCGGTGTTATGCCTTCATGGATTGGGGGCAGATGTGACCCAGCTGCGCAGGTCGGCACTTTCTCTGAGCTGGGAAGTGAGGCTGAGGGCCGTGCACATGTGCTGTTCTAGAACTGCTGTAATGTTCAGTTCCCAGAGCTGAATGACGTGATTGGGGGCCCATGTGTATATGTGGGCTTGGGAGTGCCGTAAATGGATGCACAGAGCTCAGGGGTAGGTGGAATGAGACTGTGCAACACTATGGGACACTATGGGGGTGGGGTGGGGGCAGGGTAGCCTAGGTATGGAGGTTTAGTGCCCGCAATCTTTATGCACTGGCAACAGCCTGCAGAGAACAGGGAGGGGGAGGTAGTGCTTGGGAGGGGTGCAGGAGAGGTGGGTTGGGCTACACTTGGGGTGGGGGTGTGGGGCAGGTATGTGCCTCGGGGGCTGGTAGGGTGGGGGCACCTGGAACCCGCTCCTGGGGAAATGGGAGCAGGTGCCGGGGTTCAGGTGTGTGGGGTGTGGGGTGAGTCACTGGTCACGGGGCTGCGCTGGTGAGGTTAGTGCACCCAAGGAATGCCGAGTAGCTTACTTCCTAGTCCCAGTCTCCCATCTGTGCACTCCTGTACCTCCGCGCCAGGCTCCAGCTTTCTGCCTCTCAGTTCCTTGGCCTCTGCAACCAGGTCTGTCACATGTGGTGCAGAAGGCTCTCCCAGGTCAGCCGCACTCCCGAATTGCCACCTCAGTTGTCCTCCTGTCCCTTCTCTAACTTTTCCGTGGAGCAGGGCTAATCTTGAGCTGCTCTATTCTGCCATCTTTCTGGAAGTCCTGATTGTGTCTTCAAAGAGGCAAACTAAATCCATTTATATTTATGGTTATTTCTCGTATATTTTGACTTGTTTTTATCATCTTTTCTGATTTCTATAGTTTTTTCCTGCTTTCCCCCCCTCTTTCCCTGCCATCTGTTGAATCAGTAAAGTTTTTTATATTTCCACTGATTTCCTTTGAATGTGTGGAAGCTGTAGTTTGGGTTTAAGTTGTTATTCTAATGTTTCTAATGTACATTAATGAAATTTTAAATAATTCAGATTTCTATCCTCCTCCCAAACAAAGACCTCAGAATTCTAACTTCTAAGCACTTCACCCATCTCCAAAATTTTGTAATCAAGAGTTTGTTTCACCTTCTTTAAATATATATATCATCTTTTTAAAAAGCACTATGTTCAGCTTCTGTTTCTACATTTGTACTTTGCCTTCTCTACCTGCCCTCTTATTTTTCTTTCCTTCCTGGTGAAATACATCCTTTAACAATTTTTACAATTATGGTCTTTGGAAGACATTTCTACAACAGTTTTCCTCTGCCTAACATCCCTGTGGCATATAATTCTTGTCACTTGAAGTCTGCTTTTCTTTATTGTGTGGGCGAATGGGGGTAGGGAATGGGATTGGAGAGCTGGCTTCTGAAAGCTACATATAACTAAATTTCGTTATTCTTAAATCTGATGGTCTGCCTTTAGTAGATGAGTTTAATCCATTCAATTTATTTTCTCTCTCAAAATATTTTTATTTTTCCCCTCACTCTTTAATGGTAATTTGGGTCTAAAATTCAGATTGACAGTTATTTTCTCTCTGTACTTTGAAATGATTACTCTATTTTCTTTTAGAATCTGTTCTCACTAATGAGAAGTCCACTAATTCCACTGGTCTTTTTAATCAAATGATATTTTCTCTCTGATAGTATTTAAGCTGTTCTCTCACTTAGATATTTTTTAATTTCCCCAGAATATGTCTTGATGCAGGTTTGTATGAGTTGACCCTCTTCAGTTCTCACAGTGGAAAATCCAGCAGAAGTCTTTGCATTTCTGCAGTTCTAGAAAATCTTCAGTCATTTTTCTTTTCAAATATTGCTTTTCTCCCTTCCCCTTTGATCTGTTCTTCAGGAAATCTTATTGGGCATGTTGGTGCCTCTTGACCTATCCTGCTTGTCTTATACCTCCTTGCTTGTCTTTATTTTATTGCCTTTTCTTTCTGCTTTGCATTTTTGGTGAAGTTACAAATATGAACTTTAAATCTTTGTACTCTTTTTTCCAACCATGTCCAGTCTTGTGTTTAATCATATTTGTTAGGTTTTAAATTTTACTGATTCTGTTTTTCATTTCCGAGTTTGTTAATTGTTTATTTTCCTCATCTGCCTCTTTTGTTTTTTATTGCTGTATGCCATGGTAAATTTACTTTGAATATTCAGGTCCAGGCATCCTGGGGATAAGATAGCACATATGAGGGAAGGAAGAAGAGATCCTAGGATCAGTACGTCATCCTTCACCAGAAACCTCTTACTGGAGCTTCAGAGACGAGCTGAAAGAGTCAAGAATAGAACAGATGTTAGAGACAATGGCCGTGTCCAAGGGCAGAAGAAAATGGCTAAGTCCCAGGTGAGTTTTTGGCTTGTATATTTATTTCTACTTGGTTTCCCAGTGAATTTGAAGAGATTTAATACAATTAAAAGAATAGTATAGTTATTCAGTACTTATGAGGGCAACTCTATCGCAAACACAGCATGAATAAATAGATGTCAATATCAGGAAAAGAAGAACTATAACTCTGTTCTTTTATTGGGTTTTGAGCATTTGCATCTGCTGTCAGATATAGAGAGCCCAGTCCATGGTAAGTATCTGTTCCTTTCATGGTCCATTTTTAGTCCCCTACAGGAGTATTGGCATAAGTCCAACTTTCTGTTTATAAGCAGGACCCTTCCCTTCAATAAGTCTGCCCCGTACCCATCTGCAGTCTCTTCTGTCTTTTGCTGGCACATAGAACAATACTTGTTGAACACTTTGTGCCTTAAAGGATGCAAGAAGAATGTATTAGTTAGGGTTCTCTAGAGAAACAGAATCAATAGGAAACACTCACAATATAAAATTTATAAAAGTGTCTCATGTAACCGTGGGAATGCAGAGTCCAAAATCCACAGGGCAGGCTGTGAAGCTGACGATTCCGATGGAGGGTCTGGACGAACTCCACAGGAGAGGCCGAAGCAGGAAGAGAGCCTTTCTCTTCTGAATCCTCCTTAGAAGGCTTCCAGTGATTAGATTGAGCATCACTCATTGCAGAAGACACTCCCTTTGACTGATTACAAATGGAATCAGCTGTGGATGCAGCTGACATGATCATGATTTAATTCTATGAAATGTCCTCATTACAACAGACAGGCCAGCACTTGCCCAACCAGACAAACAGGTACCACCACTTAGCCAAGTTGACACATGAACCTGACCATGACAGAGAATATGTTGACATTCAGCCTATCTTCATATTGCGCCATCTTGCCCATTTCTACCCATCCCATGGGCTCAGGTGGCCACCTCAGGCAAGCACACCAGAAAACCTACTTACTGATTCCAGTTACCTTCCAGTCCTGGAAGGGTATTCTCTTGATGGGCATCAACATATCTTACATTAATGCATCCCTTAAATTCCCATAGTGTTTGCCATAGGGTACACCCCATGTGGGTTTCCTAATAGTCTCTGATCTCTAAGTCTCTAGAATGTCCTGACTGATTGGAGTGTCTTTGTTTGACTGTGGGGCTTTGGCGACCAGATAGGTGAACCTTGAGATTTATGATGGGTGCTTTGGGCCACATGCTATCAACCTCTGGAGGAACTGGAGACTAAGGTCAACCATATGGGAGTATGTGATCAGTGCTCAATTAAACTGGACAGCAATTGGATAACAAAGCTTCAGGTGAGCTTCCTTGGATGGCACTCCTTTGTGTGTGTTAATAAACATTATGACCAGAAGGACTGTAAAGGGAGAGGATGACCTAAAGTTCTGCAGTTGGAACCTTCCTGGATTCTGCCCATTGCTTTTCTTCCCCTTGGCTGATTATAATCTGTATCCTTTCCCTGTAATGAACCATAACTGTGAGTATACCAGCTTTCATCAAATTCTGTGAGTCCTTCTAGTGAATTCCCAAAACTGACAGTGGAATCAGGGAATTCCCCAAACTTGCAGTTGGTGTCAGAAATGAGGATAGTCTTGGGGGACTGTTCTCCCTAATCTTTTACATGGCCCTGAAACTCAGACAGAATATCCATTCCGGTATATATTCAGGCAAAGGAGATACATCCACTTCACGTATAGTCTGTTTGAACGTTCCAGCTTCCATCCAAACTTCATCTCATCAACTGTTGCATCTTGTTTCCTCCCAGTATAAATGCAAACTTCATTAGGACTTCACGAAAAGATTCTAGAATTACAGTGCATTGGGCACCCATGTCAAGGAATCCCAGAAAAGTCTCTTCTCCACCCCTTGTTCATTTTACCCATTCATGTGCAAATAGTCTTGGGCCCCTGGCAGGGGTTTGGGCCAACAGACCATGGCCCTTTCTCCAGCCTTCATCCTGATTAGTTGGCCAGACCCTTGCCTAGGCTATTTACAGTCAGGTTTCTTATTGTTGCCTTTGTCTTCCAGCTTTTTCGGTCCTCCAAACTGCGTTAAATAGAACAAAAAGATAAATAGAGCAGATTTATTTAGGGTCCTTCAGCATTGGTGGTCCTGCAGTGGTTCCCATCAGTCCACACAATTTCTTCTTTTGTTGCATTAAGACCTTTGTTATGAACTCATCAGTGTCTGCTCTAATTATCCCTTTTCTTAATAAGATTTCCACCCTTAGTTGGGATGAGACCTTTAACTCTTCTCCTTATTCTTTTCTCACTCTTAATTTTAGAAATCACTCTAATTTTCTTTGCTATCTGGTGTTTTGGCATAATTTTTTCCCTAGTGCCTCTAATTCAGACACAAATTCATACATGGTAGAGCATCGGGATACAACCCAACACTCTCCTTTACTTTCATTTTAGCTGTTGCAAAGTACAATAACCAAGGAATTATATATTTAATTTGTTTCTTGTTATTTTACATTTTTTATGTATGTAGATATCATATACAACCAACTTCTCAGTTGAACCATTCATTCCTAAATTCCATGGTAATTCTTACACTCTTACATCCAGGAATTGACTGCAGTGCAGCTGCAGTGCCATACCATGGGTGATCCAATGGCTGTTTAGAAATCAAAACTATGCTTTTACCATTTTTCAGGGAATCAGAGCCGTTTCTAGCAAATCCTAGTTCTGATGCCATCTGGGTTTGGGGGTTCTGACGTCCATCTTCAGATTCAATGATTCACTAAAAGGACTCACAGAATTCAGAAAAATTGTTATATTCACAATAATGGTTTATTATATTAGTTGGATACAAGTTAAAATCAACAATAGAAAAAAGTTCATAGGACTGGGTCTAGGAGAGAACCCACACAAACTCCCTGTTGTCCACCCCCCAGGGAGTCACATGGACAGTGCTTAATTCTCTCAGCAATGATGTGTGCAACACACATGGAGTATTGCCAATCAGGGATTCTCATGAACCTTGGTATCCAGGGGTTTTATTGGGGACTAGTCATTTAGGCATGGCTTTACTGCCACATGGCTGACCTAAGTCTTCAGCCCCTCCAGAGCTCATGCTGGTACCACATGGCTCGTGGTCCCCACCATAAATCACATTTATTGGCATAGACTATCATGTGTGGCCCAACATCCCCAGGTAAACAAGAACCATCATATCAGGCAGGATGTTACAGAGGCTTAAAGGTTATCTCCCAGAAGCAGAGCATGGGCCAAACGTTTATTTGAAAAGTACAGGCTTTGAGCCATATAGACTTTCTGAGTTAAAACTTTACCTCACAGGGTAGGAGCAAGCTTTATTTATAAAGCTGTATCTTTTGCAGTGTTGGGCATATAGATACTCACATGTGTGGGCATATAGGTAGTCACATGTACATTGCAAATGCTCTCTAGACTAAAAGATTTAAGGATGTCTTATTCCATTTCTCTTTTGTAAATGAATGATTGAACACTTGAATGATTGAATGGATCACTGTCTAGGGTAGTTTAATCACAAATTTTGTTTTTTCCTATAAATTATAATGTAAAACTAGGTACACATAAGGTAGCCAAAGACTTATCTTACATTTATAAGAAAAAGCATTAAACAAATTCTCATTTATCTTCATATTATTAACCACTGTTAATCTCTTTAGAATGAATGGGAATGTTCTATTCCAGGACTCACTGTCATTCAAAGATGTGGCTGTGGTCTTCACTTGTGAGGAGTGGCAGCTCCTGGATCCTGTTCAGAAGAATCTCTACAAAGAAGTCATGTTGGAGAATTATAGCCACCTAATATCAATGGGTAAGCAGAGCTTCCCTTGGTTATGTAGTATACCCAGCCAGTCACCCTTCCTTTCTCTGTGCCAGAAGGGGTGAGTTTCATGTGTCATAGATTCTTGACTCTCTGGTCCCTGACTGGAGAATTTTGCTCTCACCTTCCCCGTAAAAAGCCTTTGCTTACTGTGATGCAAATTACTTAGCCCTTTATATGAAATCTTCCCCATTTTTCAGGAACCAAGTAGTTGGGTCCATGGGTCCTCTATAATTTCCCATGAATAGGGTACCAAGTTGCAAAAGAAGATACAGTCTTCCAGGTGGAGCAAGGAAAACCATGGATATTAGAGGAAGAAATCCAGAGTCAGATTTATCCAGGTGAGTTAATGAAAAATCGGCCTATTGGTAGAAATGGAAGTAAAATTTTCAATTGGTCAGTGCTGTGGTTGCACTATTGAGATCTTTTTTAGAGAATACTTCTTGAGGTTCTTAAACCTTCAGATGTAACTCAGAACAGCTGCCATGAGCTCTGCACATCTTAAACTCTCCATCTTACAACCCTTTTGCTTGTTTTTTAAAATAACACATATCTTTCTTTTATGTACCCTGATCAGATCCCTCCCTGTCATACCTTGGAACATGCTTTCCTGATTTTTTATTTCTCTATAGCACTTCTGTTTACCTGCTTTTCCAGTGTCTCCATCCCTTTAATCCATGGTCTTAGCTCCTTTCCCTATACATTCAAGTATTCATAAATTTTCTTCTCTGCCTCATTTTTGTACCTCTCTTACCTTTAGTAATTTCTTCCGTTTTTTTCCTCCTTCCACTTGTACATGCGTCAGACTTTTGTTCTCTACCCACAGTTTGACATCCTCTTCTCTCCCTGGCCTTTGCTATGAGATACAGTCCCTTGTATTAAATGATCATGATCATGATCATGGATTCATTGGTCTCCTTTTTAGAAGATGCCTGGCAAGTTGATGATCATATAGACTGGCATCAAGGAAACCAAGGCAACCTTGAAACTGTGGAAAGTGACCACAGATATAATGCATTTGGAAAAATATCTCATCTGAGCTCAAACCCTGAGATTCCTTTAGTACAGCAATCACATACATTTGACACACATGTGAAACATTCAAAACCTAATCTAGAAAATATTATTGTGAATAGAAAGTGTGTAGAAAATGAAGCTGGACTTAATGACTATGACAAATTATTTCTTCATACTAATCATGAGAAAATTCACACTGGAGAAATGCTCAATGAATGTAATGAATGTGTCAAGCCTTTCACCCCTAACTCACAGCTTATAAAACACTGGAAAACTCAAGCAGGAGAGAAACACTATAATTGCAGTGAATGTGGAAAAGCCTTCTTTCAGAAGTCAGATCTCAGTAAGCATCAGAGAACACACACAGGAGAGAAACCCTACAGATGCAGTAAATGTCAGAAGTCCTTCAGCCGGAAGTCCCATCTCCTTTTACATCAGAGAACCCATATAGGAGAGAAACCTTATGTGTGCAATAAATGTGGGAAAGCCTTTACTGATAAGTCATGTCTTAGTAAACATCAGCGAACTCACACAGGAGAGAAACGCTTTGAGTGCCATATATGTCAGAAGGGCTTCAGTGAGAAGTCACAACTGAATTTACACCAAAGATCTCACACAGGAGAGAAACCCTATAGATGCAGTGAATGTCAGAAAAGCTTCAGCAATAAGTCACAACTTGTTATCCATCAGAGAACTCACACGGGAGAGAAACCTTATGCTTGCAATGAATGTGGAAAAACATTTCCCCTTAAATTTAGCCTCATTTTACATCAGAAAATGCATACAGGAGAAAAACCATATGGGTGCAGTGAATGTGGTAAAGCCTTCATCCAGAGGTCTAAGCTCATTAGACATCAGAGAACTCACACAGGAGAAAAACCTTATAACTGCAGTGAATGTGGGAAAGGCTTTAGTGTAAAGTCACTTCTCAATACCCACTGGAGAACACATACAGGAGAAAAACCCTATGGATGCAATCAATGTGGCAAAACATTCTCCATCAAGTTCAGTCTCATTCTACACCAGAGAACTCATACAGGTGAGAAACCCTATGAATGTAATCTGTGTCAGAAAGCTTTCACCCAAAAGTCACACCTCACTATTCATCACAGATCTCACACTGGAGAAAAACCTTATGAATGTAGTGAATGTCAAAAAGCCTTCACCCGAAAGTCCTATCTCCTCATCCATCAGAGAATTCACTCAGGAGAGAAACCTTATGAGTGCATTGAATGTGGGAAAACTTTCTCTCACAAATTTAGCCTCATTATTCATCAGCGAATCCATACAGGAGAGAAACCCTATGGATGCAATGAATGTGGGAAAACTTTTCCCATCAAGTTTAGCCTCATTTTACATCAGAAAACTCATACAGGAGAGAAACCCCATGAATGTAGGGAATGTCAGAAATCTTTTGCCCAGAAGTCACATCTTTTGATCCATCAAAGAACTCACACAGGGGAGAAACCTTATGGATGTAGTGAATGTTAGAAAACTTTCTCCCACAAATTCAGCCTCATCTTACA
Source organism: Myrmecophaga tridactyla (assembly GCA_004026745.1). Classification (NCBI taxonomy): domain Eukaryota; kingdom Metazoa; phylum Chordata; class Mammalia; order Pilosa; family Myrmecophagidae; genus Myrmecophaga; species Myrmecophaga tridactyla. The sequence goes on from PVIY010048901.1 coordinate 10,836, forward strand.
TCAGAAAACTCATAGAGGAGAGAGATCATGAATAAGGTGAATAGCCAAAAGGAAACATTGAGAGAGAATAGCTCATGATTCTGCAGAGTTTATATAAGAGTGAAACTTCAGGACTGCAACAAATGTGACCAAGATTTCTTTTCAAACTGTACCTCATTTTGGTCAGAGAATTTTACTGGGCACAATGCCAGCCAGGAGGAAATCCCTTTTCCAACAGATGTCATCTGTACACACCTCAGAGAATATAAACAGGAAGGAATGTCTATTTACTGACTATGGGGGTGCTGTCAGCATGAACTTCACCTACACTGGTATCAGAAAATGGACATTGAGGAAATAAATTACATATTTTATGAATCCAGGGATTCATGCTCTCGTGGGTATCATTTTATAAGGAAAGTTTTTTTTCCTGTTGTTATAATAGACTTCATTATAGAAAGTATTACCTTTATAACAAATAGATTTGTCAGAAAATAAAGCAAAAATATACCAGAACAATCATAGAGTATGTGAGGGGTTGATACCTACATTTATTATGAAAATTATTTGTTTGTGTTTGGAAGTTGCATGTCTTATTAGCATATCAATTGTGAATATGTAGTACATATGCTTAAATGTACTTAAAAACTATTCCATAAAATATCTGCATTGAATCTTTGTATCATTTAATGCAACATAAACTTTAATGGAAGTGAATGGTGTTGATTTTTGTAAGAAATCTCAATATAGTACTACATATCTTTTTCCCCCTACTCTTTGCTGGTATTTGTAAATGGAACTAGAAATCGTCGCACCTCTTCAGTAAAACTGTATCTCATAGATACACCTTTTCTCTCCTGAAATTAGATAACTGCTCACAGGTTTTTTCCCTCTCTGAAATGTGAACTATTTGAGAGATAGTCCTTGATATGAGACAAATGGAATTTAAATAATACGTTATTCCTGGTATTCCTTTATTGGATAATGTGGCTTGATCCTGTGGTCAAATAATATAGTCTTCCACTTCTCCCATACTCTACAAGGTATGCTTGGCATTGAAAGTGCAAACACCCAACTTCAGGTATGTTTTTTTAATCTCTGTACAGTACAACTGGAAAGTCTTGTAAATTGTTTCTTTAATTGGTGATTAAACTCTAGGATGCATTGGGCATGTTTTTAATTTCACAAAAATACATTTCCTCTTCAAGTACAATGTTAAAAAAAAAAAAATGAAGGATTGAAGCTGCCAGTTACCAGTATTGGATCATTGAATGGACTCAGTAGAGTCCACAAATTATATTTACAGAAGACTCCAGGAAAGACAAAATCTATACAATAGCATGAGAAAAAGGAGGAAAAAACAAACAAACCCAGCAATAAAAACAGTACAGGCAAAAATCAAGGACTTCTGAGGCATACAGAAAAGACCCTCTGCATCTCTGCATCACAAGCTATCAACATACACGTGAGGTATCTTGGTTTTAGGGAAGCCAAGGCTCAAGTTTACTAAATGGTTATACCCATTGGTCACAGGGCCACAGCCAGGCTTTGTACACAGGTGTAGATCACCAATTGATACATTTTAATGTTTAATAGCATTGTAGCCAATCTTGTATACACACATCCCGGGAAGTTTTAAAATTTAAACTGTACATTATAAATCACTAAGTAGTATATTTTATGCCTCTCTTGATTGAGGATCAAGACTATGATTCCAGGTGTTCCTGCAGCTCATAGATCTCCCACAGACAAACTCTAAGTTAACAAGGCAACCACATCAACAGAAAGAAAATGTGGAAAAAAAAAATTTTGGGGGGGGGTGCTAATTACTTGTAGGAGAATGATTTCCTTCACTAGGAAAATAAATTTAAAATCCAAATCAATCAAACCTTAATAATTTGTCACATAAGGAGACTGAATGCTTTTTCCAATTATGTAATCTCATGACACATTTGTGTACTGCTTCTTTTGCAGATGCCTCTAGCAACTGTTGAAGAAAAATGTGTGTACATGCTGCATAGTCACAGCATACAATCCTTTGTTCATCTTTTTCTCTCTCACTTTCTTCTACCCCTCAGTGGTGGTTTTAATTTCTTAACACTGCTGGAAATGCAATATACCAGAAATGGATTGGGTGGGGTGTTTTTTTTTTTGCATGCTATATGACGGGGTCACATTTCATTGTTTTTCCATATGAGTATCCTGTTATTGCAGCACCATTTGTTCGATTTGTTTGTTTGCTCTTGTTTGTTTTTTGGGAAGTGCATGGACCAGGAATCAAACCTGGGTTTCCTGTGTGGCAAGCAAGAATTCTACCACTGAACTACCCTTGCACACCTGGATTGGCTTTTATAAAAGGAATTTATTAAGTTACAAGTTTACAGTTCAAAGCCATAAAATGTTCAAACTAAGGTATCCAGAAAAAGATAACCTTGGCTCAAGAAAGGCTGATGAATCTGGGACACCTCTGTCATTTGGGAAGGCACATGGCTGGCATCTGCTGATCCTTTGGCTTCTGGTTTCAAACAGCTTCCCTGGGGGCATTTTCTTTCTGCTTCTCCAAAAGTCTCTGTCAGCTCTGAAGCTTTTTCCAAAATGGTTCCCTCTTAAAGGACTCCAATAAAAGACCCACCTTGAATGGGTAGAGACATGTTCTTGGAACCCACCTAATCAAAATGTCCCACCTACAATTGGGTGGGTCACATCTCCACAGAAACAATTTAATAAAAAAAAAGACATACACTCCCACCCCCCCCACCCCCATAATACTGAATCAGAATTAAAGAACATGACTTTTCTGGGAATCACAATTGTTTCAAGCCAGCACAATGGTCTTTAGCAGACTTACATTATTTTTCAGGCTGGTGTCAATGCCAAGTGGGTCCACTGATTTACTCTTGTGGAGCTTTTCTGAAGCCCACATTGGCAGATCATGCACCAGCCAAGCATAGGGTAGTGGTTCTTATTCTTGGCTGGACGTAGGAATTATCTGGAAAGCTTTTAAAAAATACTGACAGCTGATTCTTACTCCTAGAGATTCTGATTTAATTGGTCTGGGCTTCAGTACATTTTTAAAAGCACTGCTGGATGTTTCTAATGTGAAAACAGTTGGGGAACCCCTTGATTACTAATGGAAACATTCCCTTCTTGAAAGAACACTAATGAGAAATAAGAAGGGCTAACATTAATTCCAGGGACACTGATAGACACTCCATACAAAGGAACCAACAATCTTGCATTCGGGAAGGGTATGAAAATCTTGGAGATATGAGGGATATTACTGAAACCATAAGTATAATATGATATGTTGGTTATCAAATTAAATACCACTTTCCTACTATCTGTTTCCAAAGGATTTGTGAAGGACCCACTCGGAGTTCCATACTGTACTGAAGGGGTGATTATGAACCAAGGAAACTTAATAGGACCCTTCTCTATTGAAGGCAAAGATTCCAACCTGTGAGCAGCATACTCACTTTTGTGAAGTGGGAGTCTCCACATACATTGTCCCTCACCAGCTCCACTAAACCACTTACCGATGGTTTTCCTTTTCATGCTCAAAACACTAACAGGATTCCCAATAAGTGACCCCTGTCCAATAGAAAGATGGAAAATATTGGATTCATTCTTTCCTCATCCTTCTTTCCTCCCTCAGTCTTTTCCTATGACCTTCAAACCCTATTTGCAGGGAAGTAACAGCTATCAGCTGACAACCAATAGTAAAGCCCACTCTCTGAGTTAAAATTTTTAAAAAATTTTTTTATTGAGAAAAATCTTCACACATATACTTTCTATACATGGTGCATAATCAGTGGCTCACAATATTATCACATAGTTATGTATTCATCACCATATCATTTTTAGAACATTTGCATCACTCCAGCAAAAGAAATAAAAACAAAACACATACATACCACACACCTTACCCCTCCCTCTCATTGACCACTAGTGTTTCCATCTACCGAGTGTATTTTACCCTCCCCCCATTATTTATTTATTTATATCCGTATTTTTTTACTCATCTCTCCATACCCTGCATATAAGGAGCATCAGACACAAGTTTCACACAATCACACAGTCACATTTTAAACATTATATTTTTATACAATCATCTTCAAGAATCTAGGCTACCGGAACACAGCTCAACAGGTTCAGGTACTTCCCTCTAGCCACTCCAATATACCATAAACAAAAAAGGGATATCTATATAATGCATAAGAATAACCTTCAGGATAACCTCTTGACTCTGTTTGAAATCTCTCAGCCACTGAAACTTTATTTTGTTCTCATTTCTCTCTTCCCCCTTTTGGTCAAGAAGGCTTTCTCAATCACTTGATGCAGGATCCTGTCTTACCCCAGGCTTTCTGTCCCATGTTGCCTGGGAGATTTACACCCTTGGGAGTCATGTCCCACATAGGAGAGAAAGCAGTGAGTTCACATGCTGAGTTGGCTTAGAGAGAGAGAGGCCACATCTGAGAAACAAAAGAGGTTCTCTGGGGGTGACTCTTAGGCCTAATTTTAAGTAGGCTTAGTCTGTCCTTAACAGGAATAAGTAGGGGTGAGTCCCAAGATTGAGGGCCCAGCCTATTGCTCTGGTTGTCCCCACTGCTTGCAAGAATAATAGAAATTCTCCAAATAGGGAAGTTGAATGTTGTGGGGCGCACCAAAAGAGAGACCACACAATTTAAATTGCAAGCCAATTGGGAGTCTTTATTAGCCGGCCGGCAACTGCCTCAGAAACCTCCAAGAAGAGATTCAGAGAGCAGCCCCCATAGATTCTCAGAGTTAGCTTATAAAGGCTAAAACCACATCCTGGTTCATAGCTGAGAGCAAGCAAGCTTGACCACAGAAGCAGAAAAATGCTGTTAGCTCATGCCAAACTACATCCTGTTCCTTCCATTTCCTACCCTTTGTTTTATTGTTTTGGTGTATGTTGAGTCAGTTTTAGCTTTTGGGAACTTTCCGCCCTAGTTATTTTGGGGACTTGTTGTGGTGGGGCCTGATTTATAGCTCCTGTTTCTATTGTGGTGGGGCCTGATTTATAGTTCCTGTTTCTGACCCCCTACATTCCCCACTGGTTTTTTTGAGAGAATCAAATCATTGTTTCTTCATTTTGATTATAAGTCTGGTGATATTGGGTTCTGAGGACTAATAGTTTGACAGCTTGTATCTTTTTTTGTACCGATGAGGTTATACAGTTGACTACACAGGGTCCAAGTATTAGGCCTAGTGATATAAGAATTAGGGGCCCTGCTATAGCGGACAAGAGCGTGGTTAACCATGGGGACCAGGAAAATAAGTTTTCATACCAGTTGATTTCACTTTTTTGGCATTTTTCCTGCTCTTGTAACCTGCTACGGACTAGAGATAGACTATTTCTAATTATTCCCGAGTGGTTGGCGTAGAAGCAGCAGGCTTCCCCGAGTGCCATGCATAATCGCCCTTGCCTTAGAAATAGGAGGTCTAAGCCCCTACGATTTTGGAGGACAACCTCAGCTAGTGAATCCAAGGAATTTTTTAATCAACTAATGGAGCTTTCTAATTCACTAAGATCTAGATCAATTTGTTTGCTAAGGGTTTTAAAATTTTGGTCCCCAGTGATGAGGGCTGAAGTTCCTATTGCAGGTGATCCTGCGATGCCCAGCCCAATAAAGAGGGGTACCAAGATTGGAGCTCGCTTAGCTCGGTGAGTGATTTTTAAATGCTCCCTACCTCCTTCTCCAGAATAATAATATACTTGGGGGATAATATGAACTAAAACACAGAACTCCCTCTCAACAGCCATAACTGGGGGAGTTGAGTTATACAGGGGGTGATGCCAGATGTTCTGGGGTTGACATCAAAATGTCCTCTAGAGATATAAGGAGTCCACAAGAGCTACTGTAGGGGGATTTTGCTAGATTAAAATCTTCGGAATAGATACAGGCTCCCTGGCCTTGGAGATCTCCTAGAGTGAGTTTTGGTTCCTGTCCCCATTTCCATAGATGCTGGTTTTGTGTTTCCTGTGCTGAGAGGTTTCTGATATGAGTTTCTGTGAGACCTAGGAAAATATTAGCTCCTATCCCAATATAATAAGGGGGTTCAGGATTTAGGCAAAGCCAACAATCTTCAGTAATAAATGGATTGGTTTGATTTATGAACTGAAAGACAGAATTCAACATGTCTAGCAGGGGTTTTCTGGGAGGGGGAGAGGAGTTTATTTGGGG